>JABLUY010000200.1:0-70816 GCA_013306675.1 Thraustochytrium sp. TN22 | reverse complement strand
CGGTGTAAGGATTGCGGCAGACACAGCTTGCGCCATCCTCGGACGCCTCGCCAGTTGACCCCCATACTGAAGCGCACCGGACAAGGATCTCGCCGTTCCTGCAGGCGCACCCTGCTGGGCATGGCGAACACCTGTCGTGGAACCCTTCGATGCTCGTATCTACGAAGAAGCCGGGCCGGCAGGTGGTGCAGTACTTCAATCCGACATCCAGGCTCCATTCTGCGTTGGCGTGGAGAATCTGAGGCGCGCCGAGAGTTCGCTTCTTCCAGAAACAGTCGCCGTTCGTCGGATTCCAGTCAAAGATTTCGCATTCGTCGATCACCTGGCACTTGCGCCGGCACTCATGAAAGTTGCCTATCTCAGTGTATTTGGCTCCATACGTCCACTCATACACAGAGCCTTTCATGGTGCAGCCGTTGTTCCGATTCATGTCGAGCAGATTAGAACGGAATTCCTTGTCGCAGTACAGGTTCCCGGTAATCTCGCTTGGCAGCGCCCCACGAGTCGGTGCCGTGTAGTCACTCGCAGCGCTCGAAGCGATGCCGGAGAAGAGCTCGCACTTCCCATTATCATCCCAGTTGTACCTGTAGGAAAGGCACACGTCATCGGTGGTTGTGTAGGAGGCATCCGTGTCGTCTCCGATGTCGCGGCACATTTGCGGGGTGAAGCCGCTCACGCTGCCTGTGGTGGTGTACGCGTAGTAATTAGTCATATAGAAGTCACTCAACGTGGTAATAACCCAGTTGTGCTCCTGGCCGGAAGCGGGGGCAGCTTGTCTTGTCACTGGCGTCTGCGTCTGCTGACTGTCAGTCATGTGCCCGTAGAAGGTAGCAGTGTAGCACGGCGTGATCATAGCCTTCGTCGATTCGCCGTTGGAGTCTTTGGAAGTGCCGTGCGTCTTCCGGTGGTCCCAAACGGCATAGTCGCCCTTGTCATAGCGCACGTTGACGCCACGCTCCCAGCTGTCCTTGTAAGCAGCCATGCACTTCGCGTGGCAGGCTTCTACGGATCCTACATCCCAGATGGTCTTCGTGGCCTGCTCTTGCGGGCCCTCAAGAAACCACTCTGACTGGCTGTTGGTGTTGTCATATCTGCGGACATAGTGCTTCGTCCTGCCTGCAAAGGCGCAAGCAAGCTGGTTTTGCAGATCCGTGGTCATGCTCGGCAACGACGCCAGCATATCGCCGCGCACCAGGCTCACGATCATCGCCGCGGCAAGGCCCAGTCCGAGCGCTATCATCGTCCGGACGCTCTTCATCCTCATCTTCTCGCCCTTGCCTCGCGATCGCGCTCTCAGCGCCTTTGGCCCTGCCCTCTGCAGTGCACCACCCGCCAGCAGATGCTGGTTTGCGAGGGAAACGCCACCGCACGCGCTTGCACAGCCTGAGCCGCGGGCCGCGGCATGGTGACGTGGCGCGTGTCACGTTTCGCGACCGACTGACGCCGCGCGCGCCGCAGCCACAGCCCCCGCTCCCGTCTCACGTACCCGGCGTACCGCCGGGCATTACCGAGCAGCCAGGGCCAGGACGGGCTGACAGATTCATGCAGTCGCCTCTGGCTTGCGGCCGTGCAGCTGACGGATCGAGCATTCGATCCTCACGGCGCACGCAATCCATTGCCTGGCGCGAGCCTCCCATCTTTCGATGGCCGGCCCGGGGACTGTGCCGCCCGCCACCTCTTCGACCACTGGCGGTGACTGCACGATCAATGTGCTTGACCACTGCGACCAAAGGCACAAGTGAACGTCGCAACACCGCATGCTGTGACGGGCTCCAAGGCAGCCTGGCGGCTGGGGGCTCCTCCCACGCAAAACAAATCACCAAGCGACCGTACGGCCCGTTTGGTGAGCCCCGAGCCTCAGAGCCGCCAGCCTCTGGAGGTAGAGTCTGAGAGAGAGGTACCCAAGTGATGCGATGCACAAGGACAAAACTGCACAGCGCTCGCCCACTTGCGGCCGCGCCGCCGCGTTGCTACGCTGCTGCTTCCCATCATCAGGCCTAAAAAGGGAGCGCCTGCGCGGCGCACGAATCACCTGCAGTGGGCTGCAAAGCGCTATTTCAATGTCCTGCAATTGGGGTCGTCTGGCCATGGCCCGCCGGGGGCCGGGCTCAAGGCAAGGAGACCTCTGTCAGTGACTGGAGTGAGTACCAGTGTCACTGCCCGTGCCAGTGGGAGCCGCTGGCGGCTGGCCGAGATTGTCCGTCGTTCTGGGGCAGGCACGCTTGCCACAGTGCCACTGTCTCGGCGGCTCAGCTGGCTGCCGTGGCCGGCCCGGCAATACTACCCCGGACCATCCTGCGTGCACCCGCGGGCCGCCAGCCTGAGCATGGCCGCAGTGGCAGCAGAGCATGCACTTGAAATGACCCGGCGCGCGGAAAGCTGGCGCACGCCACAGGCGCGCGCCACGCGTCCGCGGCGCACTGCCCCTGCCGTCTTGTGGGCCGTCATCATGATGGCAGTGCGAGGCCGGTGCGTCCGGGCCGCCAAGGTCCAGGCCGCCAGGCGAGCAGAAAGCTGGCGCGCGCCGCTCTTCGCGGTGCCACTGCTGAGTACGAGGCACGAAGCGTGAACGCGATTCGCGATGGGTGATTCGGAATGCGAGCTCCTGCTTCCGCAGAGTCAACTCAGCGCTACTCATTCAACCCTTTCATGAAAGCGCCGCTGTCCGGGTCTGATCGCTGGCGGCTGGCGGCTGGCGCGCGCCACTCGCCGCTGGGCGCTCCGCAGTGCCGCTCCCTGAGATCAGGGCTTTGCGAAGCTGCGTCTTGCAACGACCAGGGCCCAGGCGAGCGAAGCTTGAAAGCTGGCCCGCCCGGCCCGCCGGCGGCTCGGCCGGCGGCGCCACCGGTCAGGCGGCGCCACCCACACGCGCCACTGCACACTCACCGGGCGGCGCTCCGCAGCTGCTGTCTTGACGGTCGTCACGGCGTGCACGCGCGGGCCGCCACTCAGCTGACTTCAGGCAGAATCAAGATGCAGCAGGGCCGGGCGCTTGCAACGTCCAGGCGAGCGGAACGCTGCCGCGCGCCACTGTGACACAGTGACACTCGCTGTCAGCGGAGCACGCGCACAGGCTCCGGCCGCGGATCGGTCGCCGTGAGCACCGCCCGCAGCCGCTCAGTCCCGCGCCGCGCCGCACCGAGCACTGGCATCGCGGCGCAGAACTGCCGCGGCAAGGCCGCACCCGAGCCTCGCCAAGGCCCAAGAACTCAGCCGCGAGTTCAAGGTCGAACCTCCCGGGCCGGCGCTGTCAAGAGGGACGCGGCGGCGGCTGTCGAGAGCTGCGCCAGCGTCTTGACGGACGACGTCGAGAGGGCCTCCAAGGTGCCGTGCAGCGCAACTTGATGAAAGGGGGGGTGCTGATCGAATGATCACTCGAGGTCTTCGAACTTCAGCGCGAGAGCAAACTCCAAGAGGGGCGCAGAGGAGATGCTTGGCGCGACTGCGACTGCCCCCTCCCCCGGGGCCCCAAGAGAGGATGAAGTATGCGGCCACTGCGGCCACTGGCATGCGGGCCGCGAGAGCGCGAGCTTGAGGCGGCGCGGATGATACAGGGCTGCGGCTTCAGGGCGGGGGGGGGCAGCGCGAGGGCGAGGCGGCCGACGGCTGCTGCGGCTGTTGCGAGCTGCCGTGGAGACGACCGAGGCGCCCGGCGAGAAGCTCAAGGCGCTGAGCGTGGACAAGAAGCGACAGGAAGAGGAGGTATTCGGGCAAGGTTAAGATGAAACCATGATCTGGGTGGTGGTACCCAACCTCCAGCGAGTAGCTAGCTAGCTACTGCTGCTGGGCGCGTTGCCAGAGCATTTTGTCCGGGGCGTGGTCGCATGCGGTGGGCGCCAGCGACCAGCGCGACCTCAGCTCTCTTCAAACCTTGCATGAAGAGGGACCGCGTACTACTGACCCCTGCGCTCTCGTGCGCGAGTCGCTGGGCAACCGCAGCACGAGTGTTCAGGGCAAAGCTTTGTACTACTTGCATTGCCAGTGGCTTGCGAGCGAACAAAACAAGAAAAGAGAATGAAGCAAGGACAAAGAGAAAAGCAAAGGTCTTGGCTTGACCTCAACCCAAGGCGCTGCTGAAGTGCAGACCGAGGATCCACAACTTAGTTGGCCAGACAACGAGCAGAGTCTGAAAATGGAGTACCAGAAACGAACTGCGCGGCCTGCTCACGGGTAATGCCCATGAATCCAAGCATAGCGCTGAAGCGACTTGCCATCGTGCTCATCGCCCGAGGCATCATCCGAGACTGCGGCCTTGGCGTCGTAGGCTGGGCTGCCAGCCGAAACCGCAATCGCGGTCCGGTCACGGTCTTGCGAGTCGACGGAAGCCTCCCACTACGGAGTACGGAGACGGCGCATACGGCGCACGAAGAAAAAGGTGGCAACGCCAACAGCGGCCAGAACACCTATGACGACGCCTGCAATGAGGCCGGCGGGGCTTGACTCGTCCGGGTCAGAAGATGCAGCCTCGGTCACGGTCACCTCCTCGCGGTACTGCGTTGTCTCGACTCGGCACGCCAGATCCTCGTTGCGAATGCCCCGGAGGTCTGCAATGATCTTGACGGAGTCGATCCGCTCGAGAAAGGCGGCACCGCTACCCGAGATGGCAAAGTCCCAGGTGGCGTACGGCGTGGGCCGCGCCTGCTTGCTTGTGTCGACCTGAGACTGCGCGCCTGCAACGCACAGCGTGCCAAGCAGCGTCGGTGAGCCGCTGGTGCAGCGCCCGTCCTCGGTGGGAAGGTGGTACGAGTAGAGGAGGTTGTCGTAGGACGGCATCGAGAATGCGTAGGACGCCCCGCTGCGAGACTTGACGAAGGGCCCGTGTAGCTTGATGGCCACGGCCATGGAGCCCTCACTGGCGACCGGCCCGAGCAGGTTGCCGTCCGCGTCGTAAAAGAGCATGCCCACTGTCTCCATCTCGAGGTTGTCGAGCTTGAGCGAGTCGTCCTCCGTGCAGTAGTAGGGCCCGCCACGCGCCAGACCGGCACTGACAGTGTAGTTGTCCGGGCGAACGGCAAAGCCGCCCTGAGGCCCCTCGAGGCGAAACCTGCCGCTGCCCTCGCTCCGGAGCCGCTCAAAGTCGATGAGCTCGCTCACATCCAGAATGGCAAGATCCGCCTCCACCAGACCATACTCGATGTACTGGTCGACGAGCGACTTCTCGATGGAGTTGGCCGCGCTGCGGAGACGCTCCGACAGCGTGAGGAGCGAGTAGCTGCCCAGACCGCGGCCGTCGTAGCCGGCGTTGCAAAAGGCCTCGATGCTGTTGAGCATGTCCGGGTCGCTGTAGATGACCGAGGCGCAAAAGTCCACCAGGGCCTCCTCCGCCACAGTCTGCATCGACATGATGCTCTCCTGGAACATGGTCTCGTGGAAGGCCTCGACGGCATCCTGCGCCAGCGTTGCGCGGTCCACGGCGAAGTCCGACGCCTGCGCGGACAGCGTTGCGCGCGCCATCAAGGGCGAGACGCTGGTCCCGTCGAAGAACATCTCCCGCGCGGTCTGCTCGGCGGCTGCCTGGCGCTCCTCGAGGTCGGCTATGTTGGATACCAGCACCTTGCCGCGGCGAAAGAGGTCAATGAGCTCGATGTAGGACTCATGCATGGCCTTGCCGAAGATTGTGACCTGGCGCACTGCGCCACGAAAATGGCCGCACGCCTTGGTGAGCTTCGTACGCTCCTCGAGGTATTCCTCGAGCAGCTCCTCGAGGCGAGCCTCCTTTTCGGCGATCTCCTCGTCCAGTTTCTTTTTCGTCTTGAGACTGCGTCGCAGATCTACTGCGTCCACAGGTTGCATGCCGAGGCGGCGCCGCAGCGCGGTGCGACGCTCGACGACCTCGTTCTCCAGCATCTGGAGCTGGCGACGACGCTCCTCTGCGCCGAGCTCCGAATCGGCGCCGTCATCCACGAGCTTGGGGCAGATCGAGAGGTCGTACTCGAGGAGGTCCATGAACTCGGCGTAGATGCTGTCCCAGAGCGCCGGGTGCTGCAGCGCCTCGCCCGAGACGCCGTCCTCCTCGGCATTGGCGAAGTACTCCGCGTCAAAGGCCAGGACTACGAGGCGCGTGTTGAGCGTGAGCATGGTCTCGGCGATCTTGTTGAGCAGCTCCGCGAGAACATCGAAAGAGTTTGTGATGACATCTTTGGACGGGACGTAGGGCAAGTCCGGGACGTCCTCGATCTGGATTTTTGTGGTGGCGAGCCGGATGATCTCGCCAACAACGCCCGCCGCTTGAAAATTGTTCTCCACCTCAGACACGCTCTTGGCGGCGTTTGAGCCCTCGGAACTGGAGGGGGCATCGGGGACCTGGGCCATCGTCGAGGAGGTGCTTTTGGACGACCGACTCCCGACGGTGGCCTTTGTTGAAAAAGTCACGGGCAAGCTCCGACTGGCGCCGACGTTTGAGCTGTCCGCGCGCGAGATGCCGGGGTCATCGGGCTTGGAGCCGCGGCGAAGTGCCCAGTCCCGCGGGATAGCCTCGGTCACGCGCGGTGAGCTCGTCCTCCGCGTGAGCAGCTGCCGCCGTGTCGACACCGTGGACATGGTGGCGTCGCCCTTGAGCTGGCGGCAGTCCTCGCAGCGACGGTCGCCAGCGACGTCCTTGCAGGCGCCTGGCGCGTCGCCGGTCGGGCACGCCACCGTGAGCGCGTCGATCCAGAAGCCGGAGGGCGTGTCCAGCCCAGCGTCTGCCTTGGTGGCCGTGACCTCGAGGCCGTCCACGCAGGCGCTCAGACGGAAGGCCTCGGCCAAGCGGAAGCTATCCATCATGGCCTCGCCTCGCACGATCGACTGCTGCAACTGGGTGCACTGCGCGTAGACGTGCTTGTTTTGGGTTCCGAGCTCGTTCGGACTGCGCGTGAGCGTCCTGTCCGAGTTGTCCGTGCGCACCTCGCAGTCCACGCCCAGGCCGTCGAGCTCCGCCATGGAGGGCAGCTCACAGGTAGATTCCAAAAAGGAGCCCATGCCGCTCTGCTGCAGGGCGCAGCACGAGACCACCACGTCCGGGAGGCCGCCAGCGCGGCGAGAGCACTGATAGACGGTGAGCGCACCGTCGCACACCTCCGCGTCCGCGTGCTTCAGCTTGACGATGGTCTCCACGCTCGCCGTGCCAGCGCCTGTGGCGTCGCCCATCACGTTGTCGATCGCGTCAAGAAAGTTGGTCACGCGCGAGGCAGCTCCGGCAGCGTCGATACCCGTGACGATGCCCAGGCTCTCGAGGTGAGCGATGTGATCGCCGAGCAGGTTCCGGGATTCGCTCCGCGTCGCGTTGACGATGGGCGTTGTGCAGACCGCCAAGGCATCAGGGACGGCAACGCGAATTTGCGGTGACGAAGACGCGAGTCGCGTGCCCGCAGCTGCAGAAGACGGGGTCTGGAGGCGCAGCGTCGACATCTGCGAGCCCGTGCGAGACCTGCCACCGGGCATCTCGCTGAAGAGAACAGTGCCCATCTCGGTCTGGCGGATCGTGGAGTTCTGCACGGCGCCCGCGAGGCTGAGGAAGGTGCACGGGGCCGGGTCCGTGGCCATCGCGCGCGATTGCGTGCGCTCATCCAGCGTCTGAGTCTCGAGGCGCCGCCTGCGCGAAGGGAGCGCCGAGAGGACGATGCCGGCACCTGCAGCCGCGATGGCCGGGCCAACACCGGGAACGATGGCGGCAGCCATGATGAAGACTCCTCCGACGGCCTTGAGTATGTCCATGGTCCTGCTAATCTTCGCGCGCTGTTCCTTGAGCTCTTCGAGATCCTCCTTGATGTCATTGTACTCGTCCTGAATGTCAACCATGCGGTAGATAATGACCTTCATCTCGTCGAGAGCCTCATCAAAGCGCCCCTGCCAGGTCTCCATGGAGGCGTACGAGCCCATGGCCCGCGCGTACACATCGTTTATATTGTCTTCCAGCGCTTCGACCTCGGACTCCTTCATGGCGATGGACGTTGCGGCGTCTGCTGCAAAAGCCTCGTGCACGCTCGAGAAACCTTTGGCCATCTGGTCCGAGAGCGCCGCTAGTTGCGTCGAAAGGCTGGCCAGGCCGGCCTCCAGCTGCTGGCCAAGCAGCTCTAGCTCGGACTTGATCGTGTCATCCAGGTCGTCCTTGAGCTCCTGCGCGAGCGAGAAGTGCGCACGAGACTCGTACATGTCCGCCAGGGTCGTGATCAGCGCCTTGGTGAACTCCAGCGCGTACGGCGGCACGGAGAGCGAGACCAGCGGCGCTTGCGCCAGGCTGTCCCGCAGCTCACCCGCCAGCTTCCGCTGCTTGGCGAGGCGGTCGGTGTTACCGTACGCCGAGGCGTCCAGCTCGATCATGTTGAGAATGACCTCCACGGCAGCGAGCTGAGTGTCGGCGTCCACGCGGATGTCCTCGCTGGTGTCCATGCCGCGCAGGCAGAAGGTGGCACGAGAGAAGAACTGGTCCATGGGCGCGAAGGTGAGGTGAGCGCGGCGCTGCTTTCGTGGCACAAGCGCGCAGCGGGCGTAGGCTGCATAAAGCTCCAGCTGCACGCGCGCGTAGTGGCCGGCGTCGGAGTCGTCGATCTCGTAGCACTCATTGTCTGCGGCGCGCCTCTGGCCGCACGGGCACGGCAGGCGCCGGCAAGAGCCGAAGGCTGGCGTATTGACCTTGAGGAAGGCCTGCACGTCCGAGGTCAGCGGCACCTGGCGGTACGAGCCAAGGCCCGGCCCATAGCGCACCAAACCGTCGAGCAGCACCGAGGTGGTGGCGTAGTAAAACGGGTCCGACGTCCTGTACAAGTCGTACATGGTTGCGTTGTCCGCCGGCTCGTAGTCGTCGATCGGCGCGTGCTCGGCATCAAAGTAGGCCGCAGCGAGAGCGCTTTGGCCAATCTTTGCGAGTCGTTCGAGCTGCGCAGACGAGGCGGATGGCGAGCTCTGGCTTGCAGCAGAATCCATGCAGCGCGCGGTTGAGTCCAACAGCGCAGCGCCAGCGGCCCGACGCGTCGCGTTGCCGGACTCCAACGCGCTCTTGGCGCAGTACGTTTCCTGCAGGTAGCTTGTGTAGAGCCCTGTGCCAAGCTTCTCGCAGACGAAGGTGCCGTCCGCGCCCTTGACCAGGTACGAGCCGTCCGCACACTGGCGCGGCTGCTCCTGCATGCACACAAACGGCCGCATCGTTCCGCAATCTGAGTCCATGAGCCAGCCAGAGCCCGACACGTAGAGGCAGCCGTCCGTCGCAAGGTCGATCAGGGTCGCGTCCACCTCGAAGCCGTCGCTCCAGACAGCATCTGCGCCGGTCGGGTGGGCAAGGCCGAGCCATGCGCCGCTGGCTTCGCCTTCCACCAGGGATTCGATGATGGCCATCTCGCCGGAGTCGAGCGCCGATGCAAGGCGGCCTCCGGCGTAGGCACAGCTGGCCTGCGCGTCCGTGAAGGTCATCGATGTAGACTCCAGCTTCACACAGCCCCCGCGCAGCTCTGTCCAGCCCGCGTAGCAGGTTGGCGGCGTCTGCAGGTCGGACGGCACGCAGACGCTCCACACAGGGTCGAAGGTGAAGCCGCTCGTGCACTCGCCGTAGACGGCAGGCGTCTGGCAGACCGTGCCGAGCGCCTCGGCGCAGTCGCGCGCGTACAAGAGGCCGTCGCTGATGTTGAGCGCCAAACACGTGCGGTTCCCGTTGTCGTCCAGAACGCTGGTGCCGGGCGCGAATTGCGCGTCGTCCGTGTCGAAGACTGTCCCGTCATCCCACGCTGCAGACTCCAGCAGGACGCCGCTCAGGTTGCCATCTACGGGAAACGTCTCAATGAGTGGATGCAGGATGCCCGCCCAGCGCACGCCGAGCCAGAGCAAATCCGCCAGGGCCTCCGCACCCGCGGTCTCCTTGGCCGTCTCGAAAAGGGTCGTCAGGTTCACGAGAAGGCCCGGTGCGGCGGTTGCGAGCGTCATCTCGAGCGCGCCACACACGGCGCGCGCATCCGCGTTTGAATGCGGAGCGCCCGCGATGAAGAGGCAGGCTTCGCCTACGGGCACGGACCCGAGCGGGCATGAGAGCTCCGGCGTTGTCGTGCCGGAGGACCGGGTACAACTCCCGTCGGCGTTCCGTGTGAGGCTACAAGCGCACCGATCCGCCGGGTCTTCGGTGAGCAACGCGTCGCAATGATCGTTCAAGTCTTCCTCGTTGTCGGCGAAGTCGAACATGTCGCAGGTGGTGATTCTGTTGTCTGTGCCATCCAGGCAGCCGCATTCATCATGAGCGCCGTCGGAAATGAAGCCATCCAGGGACCAGTCCGAGCAACCGTTTGCGGACATGCTGCAGTCCGCACCGACGTAAGGATCGCGGCAAACACAGCTACTCCCGTCCTCCGAAGCTTCTCCTGTGGAGCCCGGCATGGAACTGCACAGGGCCAGGATCTCGTTGTTTGTGCAGGCATATCCCGCGGGACACGACACGCACTTGTCCCACTCCGATCGCGAGGTATCGATGAAGTAGCCTGGCCTGCATGAGGCGCAGTACTTGGTACCAGTCGTAGCGGGTTGATACATGGCAGCGTCCTCTCGGTACCCGGGCTTCTCGATAGATGTGGCCTCTTTGAGCCTGCACGTGTTCTTCTTGTATCCTAAAGAGAAAAGCTGTAAAGTAAAAAGCTGGCATCGGGTGTCCTCCTGACACAGGCGTCGGCAGTCATGAGGGTCCGTGACAGGGAAGATGTCTTGGATTGTATACATTTGCGGAAAGTATTTATCGAGCATGCACCCATCGCTGCCAGCAGCCTTCATCCACGTGTTCAGGGCCTCAGAATCTCCAGTGCAACTCATGAGACCCGTCACGGTACCGGGGGATGGGGAAGGCTGGACGTAAGTTCCGGTCGACGTATCGTAGTCATTTGGTGGAGGAGAGTAAAACCAGCAAGACCCATCTGACTGCCACATCCAGGCTTCACAAGGCTTCTCCTCAGCGGTAATGCCAGTGGGGTCTCGAGCGAATCCTGTCTCGCACAAAGCACGGCACGATCCTGCGTCAGGGATGGAGCCTTGGTACGAACGATACGTCGAGGCCTGAACCTGCTTTTTCCTATCAATCAACGTGCATCCAGGATCCGGATACGGGTTTGTAGATCCGAAGGAGACCTCTGGCACAGCCTGCACCTCCCCGCGGGCGGCCACGGTTAGCTCGAGGAGCGCCACCAGCAGGATTGCCGTCGACGAGCTGCCTGCCCTCATGATGCTCGCAGCACTCCGCGTCGTACGGCGCCGTCCGAGACCGAGCTCCGCCGCCGCTTGCCGCTGCTCGTCGCCGCTCGTGTCCACGAAACGAGGTTGCAGCTTTGCCGACCGGCACTGCCACTGGCAGTGCACTGGCACTGGCAAGGCACTTCGCCGAGTCTGACTTGACTCGGGCGCGGGCGACGCGGCCGGGTACCCAGCTCAGACTAGAGTCAGCCGGGCCGCACTGCCATCATGGCCAGTGCAAGGGGGGCCGAGCTCGAGACGGCAGCGCGCATCACCGTCAGTTGCCCGTGCCAGTGGGCTGGCTGCAGTGGCTGGCCAGCAGGGCAGCGGCGAGGAGAGCCCTGGCCGCGCTTCTGCCTCACTGGAGCAAGTGAGGCACAACTGCAAGCCGCGCCGCGGAGCCACCAGAACCGGGCAGGCCCGCACGCCCAGCTGCGCTTGAGCTGCCGTGTCCCGTCCGGCGAGCGGGCAAGATCAGCGTCCCGCCGGGCCCTGGGCCAGTCGGTCGGGCAACCCGCGTAGGCCAGGCCATCCACGGCGACGCACGGATGCACACGCGCATTGCGCTCGGAATCGGATGCAGGCGCAGCCAGCGCCAGCCAGCGGGGAAAGGTGGAGAACAGCCCAGCTGGGCCCAGCATCGTGATGCCAGTCAGTAGGCCTAGGCCGCGGCCAGCGGCCACGGCCCGGGGAGCGCTGCGAAGCCCGGACGCCCTGACTCGAAGCCGCGACGAGGACTCGGACGCGCCAAGCGCGCCGCCAGGCCTTGCCAAGCGACCGCGAGCGCGAGACCCGCCACCGCCGAGCGAGTCGAATCGGAGGTCAGTCCTCAAGGAGGACGTGCAGGCCGCCAGCAGCACGACTCGGAGCTGAGGCAGCGCCGATGATAAATACAAGGCTGCGGCTTTTGGGCGGGGGGCCAGCGCGAGGGCGAGGCGGCCGACGGCCGCTGCGGCTGATGCAAGCTGCCGTGGAGACGGCCGAGGCGGCGAGAAGCTCAAGGCGCTGTGCGTGGACGCGTGGATGAGCAGCGGCAGGAGGCGACCACAGAGGAGGTATTCGGTCAAGATGAAACAATAATCGGGACGGTGCCCTACCACTCCAGAGAGGAGGAGCTTGCTAGCTAGCTGGCTAGCGGAAACCTGTGCGTGCGCGCGCTGAGCGCCTGGCCAGAGGGCCGGTGCACGCGGCGTGCAGTCGGCCGACTCGGCCCCGGCGTTGGCCGGAGAACCAACGCAGCGGCGTGGCGGCCGCTACCGTAACTAGTCATAAAAGCGAGTCAAGTCAGACGCGCATCCCTCGCAGCACTGGCAGCCTCGCTACTGAGTCGCGACTCGCTCTAGAGGGACTAGCAGGGAGTAGTAGGTCGCCCGTACCGGGCCGGCACGCGCGGTGCGCGAGCGTCTGCAGCGACTGGCCTCAAGAACGGGGCAGGCCGCAGACGACTGGTAACAGCGAGAGAACTCAGAGAAGGTAGGGCCAGCAGTGCATCCCTCGCTCAGCCGGGGCGCGCGCAGGCGCGCGATGTAAACGCCGTCAGGCCGAAAGGCGACATTGCGACAAGCAAAGCCGCAAGGTCCTCGTCGCGAGCTCCGGCGAGCTCGCGTTGAAAGGGCCCTGCCAAGGCCAATCTGAGCGCCCTGCCGCTGAGTTGTGCAGCCACCTACCAAAGACACCGACGACGCGCGAAGGGTACGGAGAACAACGGCAGCGTTCAGCCTAGCGATGCTCATCGCCCTCGTTGTGCTCGTTGAGCTGGTCGTGATTGCTCGTGGAGCGGTGCAGATCATGCCAAACATCTCGATCCCCGAAAGCAATGAGGACCTGAATGTGTACCCTTACCCGGGGTGTACTTTGATCAACCAGGTGAAAATCGACTACCGGGACGTTCCAGATAGCTATTCTAGTAGTACATTCACAGCTGACGCGGGTGCGTGCCGTGCTCTATGCGGAACCACCACTCTTAGCTCTCTCTCTGAGGAGTCCAGCCGCCCGTGTCAATACTGGGAATGGACGCGTTCGTCGATTGATCCATCGACGCCGAACAACTGTCGCCTTAGGAGTGCGCCGAAACATGACGTAAGCGCATGGGTTGCTGAAGACGATGGCACAATTACGTTTCTATTCGCTCAGCCAAGGCTGGACGCAAACTCTGTTTGTGGCCTCCTGGAATGCCCTGGAAACTTTGAGGCGCTAAACACGTGGGCCTCAGCTGTTGACAGCCAGGGTTGCATGATGTACAGGTACAATGCAATCAACTATGACATCGCTAAGATCGACAACATTGCGAACGAGCACAACTGCCGGCGCAAGTGCCAGGGGAATAACAACTGCGAACTTTTCACCTTCAACCATGCGGCTAAAAGGTGCTACCTCAAGACTCATCAAGCCATCGAGACGCTGACGTATCCGATGGGCCAAAGCATCCATAGTGGCCGCACGACTGGCGCCAAATATTGCGCTACGTGCAAGCCAGGATTCTACATTGACACGTCGCGCTCGGAGTGGGACAAGTGCGTGCCGTGCCCGGCTGGCCACGCCTGCGTCGATAGCGAGATCCTTGTCCAGTGCGCTTCAGTATGGGGGTCTACTGGCGAGGCGTCCGAGGATGGCGCAAGCTGTGTCTGCCGCAATCCTTACACCGGTCCTGACTGCAGCGTGTTCGGGAGCGGCTGCTCGGACTGGTCGCTGGACGGCTTTATTACCGACGGCGCTCATAATGACTGCGGCTGCCTGGATGGCACAGGCGATGACCTCTGTGCGACGTTCACCTATGTTGGCGACGAGGATGAGATGAACGACTTTTGCAACGCGCTGCTGGACGAGCACCCCGCTGAGCGGTGTCCGTGTGGCCACGTTCGGAACGGCGATGGCGATTGCGTTGCGCCCTCGGCCGCTGCCACGCCGGGGCTCTCTTGTCCACTCGGCTCTGCGCCCGTCGGAGACTCCTGCCTCTTCGTCGCCGGATTCCCGCACTCCAACGCGGATGCGCGCGCCGTGTGCGGCACGCTCGAGATGACGCTCGCCACCACGACGCCAGAACTTCTCGCGGACCTGACGACCCTTTTCGAGACGGCCAAGGAGACCGCGGGTGCGGAGGCTCTGGCCGGGGTGGACCTG
Source organism: Thraustochytrium sp. TN22 (assembly GCA_013306675.1). Taxonomy (NCBI): domain Eukaryota; class Bigyra; order Thraustochytrida; family Thraustochytriidae; genus Thraustochytrium; species Thraustochytrium sp. TN22. Next base: position 56,518 of record JABLUY010000200.1, on the reverse strand, counting down.
CTCTGGCTCGGCGTGCGCTGGGCGGGCATCCTGCATCCACTCACCGAGACGCTTCCCGTGGATGGCAACCTGAGCGGCGTTCTGCTGGAGTCTGCAGCGTGGGATGACGGGACAGTCTTCGACACGGACGACGTGCAATTCGCGCCCGGCACCAGCGTCCTGGACGACAACGGGAACCGCACGTGTTTGGCGCTCAACATCAGCGACGGCCTCTTGTACGCGCGCGACTGCGCCGAGGCGCTCGGCACGGTCTGCCAGGCGTCTGCCGTCTACGGCGAGTGCACGAGCGGCTATACCTTCGACCCTGTGCGGAGCGTCTGCGTACCGTCCGACCTGCAGGCGGCGCCAACCTGCTACGAGGGCTGGACAGAGCTGCGCGGGGGCTGCGTGAAGCTGGAATCTACATCGATGACCTTCACGGAAGCGCAGGCCAGCTGTGCCTACGCCGGAGGCCGCCTTGCATCGGCGCTTGACAACGACGAGATGGCCATCATCGAATCCCTGGTGGAAGGCGAAGCCAGCGCTGCATGGCTCGGCCTTGTCCACACGACCGGTGCAGATGCTGTCTGGAGCGACGGCTTCGAGGTGGACGCGACCCTGATCGACCTTGCGACGGGTGGCTGCCTCTACGTGTCGGGCTCTGGCTGGCTCATGGACTCATATTGCGGAACGATGCGGCCGTCTGTGTGCATGCAGGACCAGCCGCGCCAGTGTGCGGACGGCTCGTACTTGGTCAAGGCCGCGGACGGCACCTTCGTCTGCGAGAAGCTTGGCACAGGGCTCCACACAAGCTACCTACAGGAGACCTACTGCGCCAAGAGCGCATTGGAGTCGGGCAACGCGACGCGTCGGGCCGCTGGCGCTGCGCTGTTGGACTCGACCGCGCGCTGCATGGAGTCTGCTGCAAGCCAGAGCTCAATCGCGTTCTCTGCGCAGCTCGAGCGACTCGCTAAGATTGGCCAGAGCGCCCTCTCTGCGGCCTACTTTGATGCCGAGCACGCGCCGATCGACGACTACGAGCCGGCGGACAACGCGACCATGTACGACTTGTACAAGTCATCGGACCCGTTCTACTACGCCACCACCTCGGTGCTGCTCGACGGTCTGGTGCGCCATGGGCCGGGCCTCGGCTCGTACCGCCAGGTGCCGCTGACCTCGGACGTGCAGGCCTTCCTCAAGGTCAACACGCCAGCCTTCGGCTCTTGCCGACGCCTGCCGTGCCCGTGCGGCCAGGTGCGCGCCGCGGACAATGAGTGCTACGAAATCGACGACTCCGACGCCGGCCACTACGCACGTGTACAGCTAGAGCTGTATGCAGCTTACGCCCGGTGCGCGCTCGTGCCGCGCGACCAGCGCCGCGCGTCCCTCACCTTCGCGCCCATGGACCAGTTCTTCTCCCGTGCCATCTTCTGTCTGCGTGGCATGGACACCAGCGGGGAGAACCGCGTGGACGCCGACAGCCAGCTGGCCGTCGTGGAGATCATTCTCAAAATGATCGAGCTGGACGCCTCGGCGTACGGCGACACCGACCGCCTCGCCAAGCAGCGGAAGCTGGCGGGTGAGCTGCGCGATAGCCTGGCGCAAGCGCCGCTGGTCTCGCTCACCGTCCCGCAGTATGCGCTGGAGTTCACCAAGGCGCAGATCACGACCCTGGCGGACAAGTACGAGTCGCGCGCGCACTTCTCGCTCGCGCAGGAGCTCAAGGACGACCTGGATGACACGATCAAGTCCGAGCTGGCGCTGCTGGGCCAGCAGCTGGAGGCCGGCCTGGCCAGCCTTTCGACGCAACTGACAGAGCTCTCGGAGCAGATGGCCAAGGGCTTCTCGAGCGTGCATGAGGCCTTTGCTGCGGACGCCGCGACATCCATCGCGATGAAGGAGTCCGAGGTCGAGGCACTCGCCGACAACATGGACGACGTGTATGAGCGGGCGATGGGCTCCTACGCCTCCATGGAGACTTGGCGGGGGCGCTTTGAGGAGGCCGTTGACGAGATGGAAGTGATTCTCATCGCCATGATCGACATTCAAGACGAGTACAACGACGTCAAGGAGGAGCTCGAAGATCTCAAAGAGCAGCGCGCGAGAGTGGGCCACATCACAGCCATCTTCAAGGCAATTGGAGGCATCTGCATCATGGCTGCCGCCGTGATTCCCGGCGTCGGCCCGGCCATCGCGGCGGCAGGCGCCGGGATCATCCTCTCGGCACTTCCAACGCGCAGACGGAGCCTCGAGACGCAGGCGCTGGACGAGCGCACGCGAGCGCGCGCGATGACCACGGACCCGGCCCCGTGCACCTTCCTCAGCCTCGCGAGCGCCGTGCAGGACTCCTCGATCCGCCAAACCGAGGATGGAACTGTCCTGTTCAGCGAGACGCCCAGTGAGAGGTCGCGCACGAGCTCGCAAATGTCGATGCTGCGCCTCCAGACCCCGTCTGCCGCGGCAGCGGGCACGCGACTCGCGTCGTTGTCGCCTCAGGTTCGCGTGGCGGTCCCAGATGCATCGGCGGTCTGTACGACGCCCATCGTGAATGCGACGCGGAGCGAATCTCGCACCCTACTCAGTGGCCACATTGCGCACCTCCAAAGCCTGAACATCGTCACTGGCATCGACGTCGCCGGAGCTGCCTCGCGCGTGACCAACTTCCTCGACGCGATCGACGACGCGCTGGGCGATGGCACTGGCGCCGGCACGGCGGGCGCGGAGACCGTCGTCAAGCTCAAGCACGCGGACGCGGAGGTGTGCGATGGCGCGCTCACCGTGTACCAATGCTCGCGTCTCGCCGGTGGCCTCCCTGACGTGGTCGTCTCGTGCTGCGCCCTGCAGCAGAGCGGGTCGGGCTCCTTTTTGGAGTCCACCTGCGAGCTGCCCTCCGCGGCAGAGCTCGACGACCTGGGTGTGGACTGCGAGGTGCGCACGGACAACTCGGATAGGACCCTCACGCACAGTCCGAACGAGCTCGGAACGCAAAACAAGCACGTCTACGCGCAGTGCACCCAGTCGCAGCAGTCGATCGTGCGAGGCGAGGCCATGATGGACCGCTCGCGCCTGGCCGAGGCCTTCCGCCTGAGCGCCTGCGTGGACGGCCTCGAGGTCACGGCCACCAAGGCAGACGCTGGGCTGGACACGCCCTCCGGCTTCTGGATCGACGCGCTCACGGTGGCGTGCCCGACCGGCGACGCGCCAGGCGCCTGCAAGGACGTCGCCGGCGACCGTCGCTGCGAGAACTGCCGCCGGCTCAAGGGCGACGCCACCACGTCCACGGTGTCGACACGGCGGCAGCTGCTCACGCGGAGAGCGAGCTCACCGCGCGTGACCGAGGCTATCCCGCGGGACTGGGCACTTCGCCGCGGCTCCAAGCCCGATGACCCCGGCATCTCGCGCGCAGACAGCTCAGACGCCAGCAACAGACGCCGTGAACTCGGTATCTTCTCCTCGGCGTTTGTTGTCGGAAAGAATGCAGCCGCGAGCTTCAGCAAGACACAGACCGCAAAGAAGTGGAGCAAGAGCGCGACTGAGGTGGAGGACAATTTGCAGGCGGCGGGTGTTCTTGGAGAGATCATCCGTCTCGCCACGACCGAGATTCAGATCGAGCCCGTCCCCGACTTGCCCTACGTGCCGTCTACGGACGTGATCAAGAACTCCTTCGACGTCCTTACGGAGCTGCTCAACAAGATCGCCGACACCATGATGACGCTCAACACCCGCCTCATCGCCATGGTTTTCGACGCGGAGTACTATGCCGATGCCGAGGAGGACGGCGTCTCGGGCGAGGCGTTGGAGCACCCGGCGCTCTGGGACAGCATCTACGCCGAGTTCATGGACCTCCTCGAGTACGACCTCTCCATCTGCCCCAAGCTCGTGGACGACGGCGCCGATTCGGAGCTCGGCGCAGAGGAGCGTCGCCGCCGGCTCCAGGTGCTGGAGGACGATGTCGTCGAGCGGCGTACTGCGCTGCGGCGCCGCCTCGGCATGCGACCTGTGGATGCAGTCGACCTGCGCCGCAGCCTCAAAACGAAGAGGAAGCTGGACGCAGAAATCGCTGAAAAGGAGGCTCACCTTGAGGAGCTGCGCGAGGCGTACCGCGAGGAGCGCAAGAAGCTGACCACGGCGTGCGGCCACTTTCGCAGTGCGGTGCGCCAGGTCACCATCTTCGGCAAGGCGGTGCACGAGTCCTACATCGAGCTCATCGACCTCTTCCGCCGCGGCAAGGTGCTGGTCTCCAACATGGCCGACCTTGAGGAGCGCCAGGCTGCCGCTGAGCAGACCGCGCAGGAGATGTTCCTCGACGGGACCAGCGTCTCGCCCGTGATGGCTCGCGCGACGCTGTCCACACAGGTGGCGAGCTTCGCCGTGGACCGCGCAACGCTGGCGCAGGATGCCGTCGAGGCCTTCCACGAGACCATGTTCCAGGAGAGCATCATGTCAATGCAGACCGTGGCGGAGGAGGCCCTGGTGGACTTTTGCGCCTCGGTCATCTACAGCGACCCGGACATGCTCAACAGCATCGAGGCCTTTTGCAACGCCGGCTACGACGGCCGTGGACTGGGCAGCTACTCGCTGCTCACGCTGTCGGAGCGCCTCCGCAGCGCGGCCAACTCCATCGAGAAGTCGCTCGTCGACCAGTACATCGAGTACGGCCTCATCGAGGCGGACCTCGCCATACTGGACGTGAGCGAGCTCATCGACTTTGAGCGGCTCCGAAGCGAGGGCAGCGGCAGCTTTCGCCTCGAGGGGCCTCAGGGCGGCTTTGCCGTTCGCCCGGACAACTACACCATCAGCGCTGGCCTGGCGCGTGGCGGACCCTACTACTGCACGGAGGACGACTCGCTCAAGCTCGACAACCTCGAGATGGAGACGGTTGGCATGCTCTTTTACGACGCGGACGGCAACCTACTCGGACCGGTCGCGAATCAGGGCTCCATGACCGTGGATATCAAGCTGCATGGGCCCTTTGTCAAGTCTCGCAGCGGGGCGTCCTACGCCTTCTCGATGCGGTCCTACGACAACCTTCGCTACTCGTACCACCTTCCCACCGAGGACGGACTCTGCACGGGCGGCTCGCCGACGCTGCTTGGCACGCTCTGTGTTGCTGGCGCGCAGTCACAGGTTGACACGAGCAAGCAGGCGCGGCCCACGCCATACGCCACTTGGGACTTTACCATCTCGGGTAGCGGTTCCGCCTTTCTTGATCGCATCGATTCTGTCAGGATTGTCGCCGATCTCCGAGGTATTCGCAACGACGATCTCGAGTGCCGCGTCGAGACCACACAGTACCGCGAGGAGGTGGAGGCCGTGACCAGTAGTGCCCCGGAAGATTCGAGTTCCGCTGGCCTCATCGCAGGCGTGACCATTGGCGTTCTGGCTACTGTTGGCGTCGCCGCCTTTTTCGTCGTGCGTCGGGTGCGCCGTCGCCGTGCTCAGCAGGCCGACGGTTCTGTCGGCCAACAGGCAGGGGCATCGCTCACAGTTACGGACGCTAAGCCGTCCTACGAAGGCACGGCTTCGGCCGACGAGCGCCGGCCGAGCTCAGGCGCAATGGCGGGTCGGCTGAGCGCCATGCTCAGTTCTCTGGGCCTCACTCGCGAGCAGGCTGTTCGCTACATGTCCGACACTCCCGGCTCGGGCTCGGCCCATTGATTGGCCAATGGTCAAGCAAGTTGTAGAGCCTCGGTCTGCACTGGAGTCGCGCCTTGGAAGATGTTTGTCCGTCTTGGGATCGGAATCGGGAGATCCTTTGTTTTTTTCTTTGTTCATGATTCATTTGATCCCTTTTCATCAACTGGCCAATGGCCACGCACGTTACAGAGCCTCGGTCTGCACTGGAGTCGCGTCTTGGTTGATTTCTCTGTCTTGGGATCGAGCAGAATCGGAGGTCCTTTGCTTTTTTCTTTGTTCATGATTCATTTCTTCTCTTGCAGGCTAGTTATTGCTCGCTCGGCGTAATCATGTGGCAACGTCGTTCTTTGTCCTTGTGCTAATAGTGACACTCGTCCTGCGGTCACAGTCGCGCAGCGCCTTGCAGAGGACCTCCGATCCCGATCTCACGACAGACAGACATCAACCAAGGCGCGACTCCAGTGCAGATCGAGGCTCTGGCCATTGGCCAATCACTGGGCCGAGCCCGAGCCCGGAGTGTCGGACATGTAGCGAACAGCCTGCTCGCGAGTGAGGCCCAAAGAACTGAGCATGGCGCTCAGCCGACCCGCCATTGCGCCTGAGCTGGGCCGGCGCTCGTCGGCCGAAGCCGTGCCTTCATAGGACGGGTTGGCGGCCGCAACCGTGAGCGATGCCCCGTCCTGTGGGCCGACGGAACCCACGGCCTGCTGGGCACGGCGACGGCGCACCCGGCGCACGACGAAAACTGCGGCAAGACCAACAGCGGCCAGAGCGCCGATGACGACGCCTACGATGAGGCCGGCGGGGCTTGACCCGTCCGGGTCAGAAGCTGCGCTCCCGGTCTCGGCCACCTCCTCGCGGTACTGCGTTGTCTCGACGCGGCACGCCAGGTCGTCGTTGCGAATGCCCCGGAGGTCTGCAATGATCTTCACGGAGTCAATACGCTCGAGAAATGCGGAACCGCTGCCCAAGATGGCAAAGTCCCAGGTGGCGTACGGCGTGGGCCGCGCCTGCCTGCTCGTGTCGATCTGAGACTGCGCGCCGGCAACACAGAGCGTGCCAAGCAGCGTCGGCGAGCCGCCCGTGCAGAGTCCGTCCTCGGTGGGGAGGTGGTATGAGTAGCGAAGGTTGTCGTAAGACCGCATCGAGAAGGCGTAGGACGCCCCGCTGCGAGACTTGACAAAGGGCCCATGCAGCTTGATATCCACGGTCATGGAGCCCTGATTGGCGACCGGCCCGAGTAGGTTGCCGTCCGCGTCGTAAAAGAGCATGCCAACCGTCTCCATCTCGAGGTTGTCGAGCTTGAGCGAGTCGTCCTCCGTGCAGTAGTAGGGCCCGCCACGCGCCAGGCCGGCACTGATGGTGTAGTTGTCCGGGCGCACCGCGAAGCCGCCCTGAGGCCCCTCCAAGCGGAAGCTGCCGCTGCCCTCGCTCCGGAGCCGCGCAAAGTCAATGAGCTCGCTCACGTCCAGCACAGCCAGATCCGCCTCGAACAGGCCGTACTCGATGTACTGGTCGACGAGCGACTTCTCGATGGAGTTGGCCGCGCTGCGGAGACGCTCCGACAGCGTGAGCAGCGAGTAGCTGCCCAGACCGCGGCCGTCGTAGCCGGCGTTGCAAAAGGCCCCGATGCTGTTGAGCATGTCCGGGTCGCTGTAGATGACCGAGGCGCAAAAGTCCACCAGGGCCTCCTCCGCCACGGTCTGCATCGACATGATGCTCTCCTGGAACATGGTCTCGTGGAAGGCCTCGACGGCATCCTGCGCCAGCGTTGCGCGGTCCACGGCGAAGCTCGCCACCTGTGTGGACAGCGTCGCGCGAGCCATCAAGGGCGAGACGCTGGTCCCGTCGAGGAACATCTCCTGCGCGGTCTGCTCAGCGGCAGCCTGGCGCTCCTCAAGGTCGGCCATGTTGGAGACCAGCACCTTGCCGCGGCGGAAGAGGTCGATGAGCTCGATGTAGGACTCGTGGACGGCCTTGCCGAAGATGGTGACCTGGCGCACCGCGCTGCGAAAGTGGCCGCACGCCGTGGTCAGCTTCTTGCGCTCCTCGCGGTACTCCTCGCGCAGCTCCTCGAGACGAGCCTCCTTTTCAGCGATTTCTGCGTCCAGCTTCCTCTTGGTCTTGAGGCTGCGGCGCAGGTCGACTGCATCCACAGGTCGCATGCCGAGGCGGCGCCGCAGCGCGGTACGCCGCTCGACGACCTCGTCCTCCAGGACTTGGAGCAGGCGGCGACGCTCCTGCGCCCCGAGATCCGAGTCCGAGTCGTCCACGAGTTTAGGGCAGAGCGAGAGATCGTACTCGAGGAGGTCCATGAACTCGGCGTAGATGCTGTCCCAAAGCACCGGGTGCTGCAGCGCCTCGTCCGAGACGCCGTCCTCATCGGCATCGGCAAAGTACTCCGCGTCGAAAATCATGGACAGAAGGCGCGTGTTGAGCGTGATCATGGTGTCGGCGATCTTGTTGAGCAGCTCCGTGAGGATATCAAAGGAATTCTTCACGACGTCTGAGGACGGGACGTAGGGCAGGTCCGGGACGGGCTCGATCTGGATCTCGGCGGTGGCGAGATGGATGATCTCTCCGAGTACCCCTGCAGCATGAACGGTGTCTTCCGTATTCACTGCGCCGTTTTGGATCTTATTGGACCACGTGGCCTTGTCTTGCGTCTTGGAGAAGCTGTTCCATCCCTTCTTGCCGATCGCGATTGCCGCGGAGAACAGGCCGAGCGCACGACGATCGCCGTCGACGTCAGAGCCATCGGCGCGCGAGATGCCGGGATCTGTTGGCCTGAAGCCGCGGCGAAGCACCCAGTCCCGCGGAATCGCCTCGGTCACGCGTGGCGAGCTCGCCCTTCGTGCGAGAAGCTGACGCCGTGTCGATACCGTGGACTCGTATGCGTCGCCCTTGAGCCGCCGGCAGTCCTCGCATCGACGGTCGCCTGCCGGGTCCTTGCAAGCGCCTGGCGCGTCGCCGGTCGGGCAGGCGACCGTGAGCGCATCGATCCAGAAGCCGGACGGCGTGTCCAAGCCAGCGTCCGCCTTGGTGGCCGTGATCTCCAGGCCGTCCACGCAGACGCTCAAGCGGAAGGCCTCGGCCAAGCGCGAGCGGTCCATCATGGCCTCGCCTCGCACGACCGACTGTTGCGACTGGGTGCACTGCGCGTAGACGTGCTTGTTTTTGGCCCCAAGCTCGTTCGGGTTGCGCGTGAGCGTCCTGTCTGAGTTGTCCGTGCGCACCTCGCATTCCACGTCAAGGCCGACGAGCACCACCAAGGAGGGCAGCTCACAGGTGGACTCTAGAAACGAGCCAGCTTCACGCTGTTGCAGGGCGCAGCACGAGACAACCACACTCGGGATGCTGCCAGCACGGTGCGAGCATTGGTACACGGTGAGTGTGCCGTCGCAAACCTCTGGATCCGCGTGCTCGAGCTTGACCACGGTCTCCGCGCTCGTCACCGCACTGCTGCTGCTCCCAACGCCCAACACGTCCTCCACCGCGTCGAGGAAATTAGTCATGCGCGAGGCAGCCCCGGCGGCGTCAATACCAGTGACGACGCCCAGGCTCTGGAGGTGCTCGATCTGATCGTCGAGCAGCTTGCGCGCTTCGCTCCGCGTCGCGTTGACGATGGGCGTTGCGCAGACCGCGCTTTGGTCCGGGACTGCCACGCGGACCTTAGACTTTGAAGTTGCCAGGCGCGTATTCGCGGCAGCGGAAGACGGGTTCTGGAGGCGAAGCGTGGATAGGTGAGAGCCTGTTCGGGACGCAGCGCCTTGCGCTGCACTGGTAAGGACCGTACCCGCCGCGGTCTGACGGATGGCGGAATCGTGTACGGCGCTCGCAAGGCTAAGGAAGGTGCACGAAGCCGGGTCTGTGGCCATCGCGCGTGCGTGTGTACGCTCGTGCAGTACCTGAGTCTCGAGAGTCCGCCTGCGCGAAGGGAGCGCTGAAAGAATGATGCCAGCACCCGCTGCCGCGATGGCCGGGCCAACGCCGGGAACCACGGCGGCTGCCATGAGGCAGACTCCTCCGACAACCTTGAGGATATCCATGATCCGGCCCACCCTCGCTCGCTCCGCCCTGAGATCTTCGAGAGTCTCCTTGACGTCATTGTACTCGTTCTGAATGTCGACCATGCGGAAGATGATCTCTTTCATCTCGTCGAGGGCTTGCTCATACGTCACCCGCCAGGACTCCATGGAGGCGTAGGAGCCCATGGCCCGCTCGTACACATCGTCCATGTTCTCGGCCAGGGCTTCGACCTCGGACTCTTTCATGGCGATGGACGTCGCGGCGTCCGCCGCGAAGGATTCGTGCACGCTCGAGAAGCCCTTGGCCATTTGATCCGAGAGCTCCGTCAGCTGCGCCGAAATGATTTCAAAGCCGGCCTCGAGGCCAGCCTCGACCCTGGCGAGGCCGGCCTCGAGGCCGGCCTCTAGCTGCTGGCCCAGCAGCGTCAGTTCGGACTTGATTGTATTTTCGAGGTCGTCCTTGAGCTCCTGCGCGAGCGAGAAGTGCGCGCGTGACTCGTACTTGTCGGCCAGCGTCGTAATCTGCGCTTTGGTGAACTCCAGCGCGTACTGCGGCACGGTGAGCGAGACCAGCGGCGCTTGCGCCAGGCTGTCACGCAGCTCACCCGCCAGCTTCCGCTGCTTGTCGAGGCGGTCGGTGTTACCGTACGCCGAGGCGTCCAGCTCGATCATGTTGAGAATGACCTCGACGGCAGCCAGCTGGCTGTCGGCGTCCACGCGGCTCTCCTCGCTGGTGTCCATGCCGCGCAAGCAGAAGATGGCACGGGAGAAGAACTGGTCCATGGGCGCGAAGGTGAGGTGAGCGCGGCGCTGCTTTCGTGGCACAAGCGCGCACCGGGCGTAAGCTGCATAAAGCTCCAGCTGCACGCGCGCGTAGTGGCCGGCGTCGGAGTCGTCAATCTCGTAGCACTCATTGTCCGCGGCGCGCACCTGGCCGCACGGGCACGGCAGGCGTCGGCAAGAGCCGAAGGCTGGCGTGTTGACCTTGAGGAAGGCCTGCACGTCCGAGGTCAGCGGCACCTGGCGGTACGAGCCGAGGCCCGGGCCGAAGAGCGCCAGTCCGTCGAGCAGCACTGATGTGGTGGCGTAGTAGAACGGGTCCGACGTCTTGTACAAGTCGTACATGGTGACATTGTCCGCCGGCTCGTAGTCGTCGATCGGTGCATGCTCAGTATCAAAGTAGGCCGCAAGGAGGGCGCTCTGACCGACTTCAGCAAGTCGCTCGAGCTGCGCAGAGAACGCGGTTGAGCTCTGGCTTGCAGCAGACTCCATGCAGCGCGCGGTCGAGTCCAGCAGCGCGGCGCCAGCGGCCCGGCGGGTCGCGTTGGCGGACTCCAACGCACTCTTGGCGCAATAGGACTCTTGCAGGTAGCCTGTGTAGAGTCCCGTGCCGAGCTTCTCGCAGGCAAAGGTGCCGTCCGCGGCCTTGACCAGGTACGAGCCGTCCGCACACTGGCGCGGCTGGTCCTGCATGCACACAAACGGCCGCACCGTTCCGCAATCTGAGTCCATGAGCCAGCCAGAGCCCGACACGTAGAGGCAGCCGTCCGTCGTAAGGTCGATCAGGGTCGCGTCCACCTCGAAGCCGTCGTTCCATGCGTCGTCCGCTCCGGTCGTGCGAGCAAGACCGACCCACGCGCCGCCGGTCTCGCCACTCGCCAGAGACTCGACGACGGCCATCTCGTCGGCGTCGAGCACCGAGGCGAGATGGCCTCCGGCGTCCGCGCAGCTCGCCTCGGCATCCGTGAAGCTCGCTGCAGTTGAGTCGAGCTTGACGCAGCCGCCACGCATCTCCGTCCAGCCCGAATAGCAGTTTGGCGACGTGCGCAGGTCGGATGGTTTGCAAAGGCTCTCGGCAGGGTCAAAGACGAAGCCACTCGCGCACTGGCCGTAGACAGCAGGGGTCTGGCAGACCGTGCCGAGCGCCTCGGCGCAGTCGCGCGCGTGCAGGAGGCCGTCGCTAATGTTGAGCGCCAGACAGGTGCGGTTCCCGCCGTCGTCCAGGACGCTGATGCCCGGCGCGAAACGCGCGTCGTCGATGGTGAAGACCGTTCCGTCGTCCCACGCAGCGGTCTCCAGGAGGATGTCGCTCAGGTTGCCATCCACGGGAAGTGCCCTTGTGAGTGGATGCAGGATGCCCGCCCAGCGCACGCCGAGCCAAAGCAAGTCCATCCCAACCAGGGCCTCCGCGCCCGAGGTCCCCTTGGCCGTCTCGAAGAGGCTTGTCAAGTCGGTGATAGCGCTCGGCGTTCCGGTGGCGAGCGTCATTCCTAGCGTGCTGCACACGGCGCGCGCATCCGCGTTGGAGTGCGGGACGCCCGCAGCAAAGAGGCAGGCATCGCCCACAGGCACAGACCCGAGCGGGCAAGAGAGCTCCGGCGTTGTCGTGCCGGATGGCGCCACGCAGCTGCCATCCTCGTCACGTACGTGGCCACACGGGCACCGCTCCGCTGGTTCCTCGGCCAGCAACGCGTCGCAGAAGTCGTCCATGTCATCTTCAGTATCAACATGGCTGAAGGTCGCGCAGGTACGACCATTCGTGCCGTCCAGGCAGCCACAGGCGTCATGCGCGCCGTCGTTGACGAACCCGTCCAGTGCCCAGTCCCCGCAGCCGTTCTCGAACTCGCTGCAATCAGCTTGAGTGTAGCCGCTGCGACAGACACAGCTTGCCCGGTTCGCGGAGACCTCGCCTGTAGATCCCCACGCAGAACTGCACAGGGCCAGGATCTCGCTATCGTCGCAGGCGTAGCCAGCCGGGCACGGCACGCACTTGTCCCACTCCGAGCGCGACGTGTCAATGTAGAACCCTGGCTTGCACGTAGCGCAATATTTGGCGCCAGTCGTGCGGTCTCTATGTATGCTCTCGCCCATCGGTTGCGTCAGCGTCTCGATGGCTTCATGGGTCCTGAGGTAGCACCTGTTATATAGCGTATCGTGAAAGGTGAAAAGCTCGCACTCATCGTTCTCCTGGCACAGGCGTCGGCAGTCGTGCTCGTTCGCAACGAGGGTGTAGGAAGCGATGGTGAAACCGTTTGAATTGTAGTCGTCCAGCATGCAACCCTGGCTGCCAGCTGCCACGGCCCATACGTTCAGCGCGTCAAAGTCTCCAGGGCAGTCCATGAGTCCTGTCACGCCGATGGAATCCTGTAAAGGGTGCTCGTAGGCATTGAAGTAATAGCTGTAATCAGACGGAGCCGGGTAGAAGTGCCTGCACATCCCGTCGCCATCGGAGGTAAATCTCATATACTTCCATGCAACGCAGGGCATGTCTTCTTCTTCACCAGTCCCGAAGTAGCCTGACGTCAACATAGCTGTAGCACACGAAGCTCGGCACTCACTTGCACTGCTGACGACAGTGAGCGACACGTAGGAGTATCTATACCTGGACGAGCCCTCGACTGGAAAGGTAACAGGGTGTTTGCTCCTATTGATGATGGTGCAGCCTGGATGCGGGTAAGGGTTCTCGGGCCCGTACGGAACGTCCGGCACAGTCTGCTCCGCTCCGTGGATGATCGCGGCCCGCTCAACGAGTACGATGAGCACAGCAAGCACCGCGATGCACAAGGTCGTCATGGTTCTTCGAAGTCCGAGGCAGTCTGAGCGAGCTGGAGCTCGACCCCAACCCAGGTTGCAGCTTTGCTGCGCGGTGCAGCTGCGCGTTGCGGCTTTGCTCACTGGCTGCGCTTGCCATCTCCAATCTGGGCGCGCGCCAAGTGTCGTGTGCGGAACCCATATGGGCGCGACCGTCCTCCTCCGCAGTCCTCCCAGTCGGCGCCAGTCGGCCGTCTTTTGATTCTCGTGTATTCACCAGAGTGCAAGGTGAACTGTAACGGCGCAGCCGCAGCCTTGCAAAAGAGATTATTAGGGTTAGCGGCGGCACGCGTGGCCGGCCATGCAGCCAGGGCCGCTAGGTTGCAGTGGACGCGCGCCCACTTGTCGCGCCGCAGGATCTGACTTCTGCGCACGTGTCCGAGTCGCGGCACCGCGGCGCCGCCGCGAGCTGAGCGAGGGAGGATGTGTGGTCACTAACTTTCATGCCAGTGCAATTTCCGCAGGTGACCTTTGAGGCGACCTGCGTTGCTGGACCGTGACTCCTGCACACTTTGGCCACCTGATCTTTACTACCTTGGGTACTTTGGTACTTCCCCTCACTGGCAGGCCCGCCCTGCCAGTGGCGGCGTGCCTGCCAGTGCCTTGCAGCAGCAGTTGAATGAGAGAGCGACCGGGTCACTTAGCAGCGCGACAGTCGATCCAAGTCTTGGGTGGCCCTAAGCCACTCGCTGCCCCGCAGCAAAAGCCTGCGTGAGCCGGGATTTTCAAGTTCAAGCGGGCTCCAGAGCGGCTGCCATCACCGCACCGAGTGGCGTACCTCCCGGCCCGGCCATGCAAGCTTGGAGCTGCCGCGAGACCAAGCCTCAGGGGCGACTGGGCAGTTCGAGTGACAGAGGCTCTCTCGCCTCCGAGTCCGAGTCTGGCACCCCTCTCGTCGGTTCGAGTTTTGCTGCGTCTCAGTTGCACCGTCTGCACAATCGCCGCTCTTTTCGAGTTACGGATGCGGTGTACGTGTGGCTGCAAGTGTTGCCAGTGCCAAATTTACTTCTGCGCAGTCTAGCTAGCTACTAGAGCGCGCGCGCAAGGATGGTGTCGAGCGCTTCGAGGCTGGGGGGCTACGCAAATCACTGCAACGCGAACAGCCCTAACTGTAAGTCAAGGCTCAAAGAGATCCGAGCTCGGACGAGAGGCGCAGATGCGAGTGCCAGCGGAGAGAAGGAAAACCCACGAGACGACCGCCGTTGCCTGCCGCCCCTGCGCGCAAACTGAGCTTGGCTGTGATGTGTAGCATTGATCAAGTTGCAGCAGTCGGCCGACTGCAAGTGCCGGACAGTTCCTGACGGACCGTGACTGACTCAGACTTCGTTGCCATTGTTTCTGCTGCTTTTCTTGTTTCATCACTCACATCAGGCTTCTTTTAAAGGGTGAGCATGCGCTTGATGAGCGCACGGACAATCTCGCCAACGAGGGAGATCTGAATAGCGAGGGGCGAGGGCTGCTTGGTCTGCTCGGTGGTCCACCAGCCGTCCTCCTCCATGCGGTGGCAGGCGCGGACGAGCTTCTCCGTGATCTTGTCAAGGTCGTCGCGCTTGAAGTCGAGCGAGAAGGAGAGGCGGCCGGTGCCGACCCAGGAGAGGTTGAGGCCCTCGTCCTTGAGAATGTACTGGAGCATCCAATGGTAGCGGCCGGGGCGCTTGTAGAGGATGGTCCAGACGGAGGCGTAGGCGGCGATCTGGATGGGGGCAGAGGACTCGGGGAACTCGGCCTCGAGGCGCTTGTTGATATCCGGAACCCACTCGGCAACGTCGCGGCGGAGGCGGTCGTACTCGGCCTTGGCCTCGGCCGAGGTGACGTACTTGAGGAAGGAGTTCATGGCGCCGACGAGGATGGGCTGGGCGGCGAAGGTGCCGACGATGTAGGCGACACGGAGCGGCTTGACCGGGTCGTGGCGGCGCATGAGCGAGGATGGGCCGCAGCAGACGCCGTTGGCGATGCCGCCGCCGAGGGTCTTGCCGTAGGTGACCATGTCGGCGTTGACGCCGAAGTACTCCTGGGCGCCGCCGGGGGCGAGGCGGAAGCCGGTGTAGACCTCGTCGAAGATGAGGACGACGCCGAGGCGCGTGCACTCCTCGCGCATGTTCTCGAGCCACTTCTTGTAGGCCTGGGTGGACTCGCTGGCGCCGCGCGTGTTGCTGGCGAGCACGAGGTCACTGGGCGGGGGGGCGTTGGGGTGGAAGCCCTGGAGCGGGTTGATCATGACGGCGGCGATCTCGTGCGCGCGCAGGCGAATGACGGACATGGAGGCGGGCGACATGTCCTTGAGGGTGAGGATGTCGCCCGGGACGCGCTCGTTGCCGGCCATGGGCTGCACGCCGTCGTACCAGCCGTGGTAGGCGCCGCCGAAGACGACCACGTACTTCTTGCGCGTGTTGAAGCGCGCCAGGCGCACGGCGGCCATGACGGCCTCGGTACCGCTCATGTGGAAGGAGATCTCCTGCTTGTTGGAGATCTTGCGCAACATGTCGATGTTCTCGCGCACGAGCGGGTGCAGCGGGCCAAGCACGCAGCCCGTGTCCTTGACCATCTCCCAGCCCTCGGAGATGAACTTCTTGTAGGCGTCGTAGCCACAGACGTTGACACCGTACGAGCCGGCCACGTCCGTGAGGCGATGGCCGTCCACGTCGATGAGGTCCGTGCGATCCGCGTGGTCCAGGACCGTGCACGGGTCGCACCAGCCGTCGAGCTTGGCCTGGTACGGGATGAAGACGCGGCTGCCCGCGGCGAAGCGCAGATCAGACAGCTTATCGGAAAGGTAGCTGCTCATTTCGATGCTCTTGGGGAACTTGGACTTCCAGTGCTCCGCCATGGTCGCGAAGGCGCGCTCGCGCTTCTGCGCCACCTCCTCGCTCGGGTGGTCCGTGCGGAAGAACTCGCGGTCGTTGAAGGACCACCGCGGCATGATGTGCGAGACGATGGGGAAGACCAACGGCGTCGGCGTCGAGGCGCGCAGCGTCATGATCTCCAAAAAGAGCCGGTAGACCAGCATACCGGCGCCGAGTGCCGCCACCACCACCTTGAAGTTGGTGCACTGGTCCGTGGCCGTGGCCAGCGCGTACGCGGCCGTCAGAGCGATGAAGATGTAGCTCTGCTTGCGGTTCATCATCGGGATGTGGATGGCGAGCATCGCCAGGCCCAGCGCCTCCACCGCAATCGCCGGCACCACGTTGGCCGCCGGAAAGTACGCCACCGTCAGCGCGATCGTCGTGAACACCGTCACGGCCGTCAGGCTCATGTTCGACATCTTGCCCGCCTGGCTCAGCACGAAGCACGCGAACCCGAACACCGTCACCGGGTGGAACTGGCACGCATCGCCCTCCTGGCACAGCCACGTCGCCGCGCCGCCCGGCAGCGCGTTCACCAGATCCATCTTGTCCGCCGCGCACAGCGAGTAGTTCACCGCCGCCGCGCTCTGCTCCTCGGACACCGCCGCCCAGCTGCCCAGCGTCCACGCCGCCGCCGCCGCGCCCCGGAGCCGCGTCGTCCCTGGCCGCGCGCGCGACCAACCCGGCTTTCTGGATTTGCTTTGCTTTGATTTGATTCTGGTCTGCTGCTGCCTCTGCCGCAATCGACGAGGCGCGTGCAATACAACGCAATGCAACAAAATGCGATGCGATGCGATGCAATGCAAAGGCAAACCAAACCAGACCAGACCAGACCAGACCAGAGCAAGGCAAGCGAAGCGAGCTGCCTCTGCGCTGCCAGCTCCAGTGCAGTGCAGTTCAATGCCGTGCAGGCAGGCGATGATGACGACCTCCACCTTTACAGGCGCCGCCAGCCTGGCCGAGCGAGGAAGCGCTTTGCCCGACTTTGCGCCACTTCCGCGGACGCCGAGGTGCACTTGCGGGCAAGGGAATGCGACTTGCGGCGGTGACGGCGCGCGGTGCCAGTGGCGGCTCACTGCACCTGCCTGGCTGCACCTCAGCTCGTCATCGCTGCCTGGCTGCAGTGCAGTGCAGCAGCGCACCGTGCTCAGCATGGAGACGACGCGGCGGGAGCCCGCGCCCGGGTACGAGCCGCGAGGCGCCGCGGACGACGGCATCGCCGCGGGCAGCCAGCGGGGAAGAGAGAAGGCATCGGTGGCGGCAAGGACGGCAAGGCGGCTCCGAGGCGGCTCCGGTGCGGCGGGCTGGGCTGCGCCGCTGCAGTGCTCCACCAGGAAGAAGGCTGCAAGGCGAGGAAGCGGGGCACTGCAAGCGCGGGGAAGCGCTGTCGTTCGTCTTCAGTGGGAGGACGTGGCGAACGACGAGGGCTTCGCGAACGCGAATGGCTTCGTGAACTTGCGTGAGCTTGCGAGTGAGCAGAATGACGAGGGTTGCAGTGCGCGAACGTGCATGGCAGCCTGCGACGCCCTGCGGTGGCGGCCAGGAAGCGAAGAAGGGCCGTCGCCGTTGCAGAGCCTGCTCCAGCAAACAGCCAAGCCTGGCACGCGCTCGTCAAGAGCACAAAAGTCCAAGTGAGAGAGAGCAAACTTAGCAAAGCCTGTGATTCCTCGCCCTCGGACTCTCGGCCTCAGACTCGGACTCGGACAATGCAATGACTCGGACTCGCACATCAACGCGGCGCCGTCAAACTTGACCCAAGTGAAGGCGGCAACTCCAACTCAGAAGTCGAGGGCCATACTGGGCCACTGACCCAGCTTTGGCACACTGCTTGCAGCGGCACTACACGCCAAACGAGCCCCGAACCAACGCACGCACGAATCTACTGGATACAGGTTCTCGCATCTCGCAGGATGCATCCGTCGGTTGGCTTGAGCCTTGGTGGCGGATATCAAGCGGCGTTCAGGCCAAGCGATCGAGACAAGCCGCAAGCAAGCAAGCGATCGACCGCCCGCCCTGCCAGACCTCACCTCCTGGCTGCACTGGCATCGCACCTTGATGCGATCCAACGTTTCACTCTGGCTCGCCATGGTCGGCGCGAGCAGCCCTTGGCTTCCTCCCGTCTCGCATCTTCGCGCATCTTGCCTGCCAGTGGCGCCGCGGGGCCCCGCACCAAGTCTCCCATGACCTTCGCTCAGCTCTCCTCAGGCTCAGAGGCTGGGCCGGGGCGTGGCGGCCTCCGCCGGCGCGGCCGCCCGTGCCGCCGCTGCCAGGCTGCCAGGCAGGCTGCTAGCCCTGGCATCCCGGCCTGCGCCCGGCGCGCCGCGAAAGCGCTCCGAGCCGAGTCCTGCCGCCCGGCGCGCCGTCGTCGGTGGCGTCGTCGCCGGCGTCATGCTCGGCTCTCCACTGCTCGTGGAGTCGTGGACGGCACCGCCCAGCCTGCCCCCCTCCGCCTCAAGATTCCTTCTCCGCGCCCGAATCTTGCCTGCCTCGAGGGCCGGCGCATCGCATCGCATCGCGCCGCGCTGATCGCATCGCATCGCATCGCATCGTCTGCAGTGCGGCCGCGCGACGGCCTCGTCGCCGCGCCGCCCGCGCCGCAGGGCCTGCCCGCGCGGTAGCTAAGCTAAGTTGACTAGCCTAAGCCTAGCTCGCTCGCTCCAAGTCCAGGCTCTGCGCCTCGGTCCCGCCCCGCGGTACCCGCAACGGCGTGTCCCACACCGCGGTACTCCGCGGCGGTCCTTCGTCCCGGTACCCCTACACCTCCGCGCAGTGACGCCAACATCTCACACTTGCGGCGCGCGCGCATTGCACAACCTTGCCGCCTCCCGCCTGCACACGCACGGGCGGCTGGCTCATCAGCCGGCGCCGCACGCTCGCTCGCTCGCACTGCACGCACGCCGGGCGTCCGGGACGGCGCGGCGCCGGCCTTGACCCGCGGCGCGCTCGCTCGCCGAGCGTCGCGCAATCTCCCAGGCTTTTTGTCAAGGCTTGCTGTGGTCTGTCCATCTCCCGTAAGTCTCACTTGCGCCGCCGCCGCCCCACTTGCGCGCCGCGGCCCGGGACTTGCGCGGTCCCGTTGCCCAAGTGGCCGCCGCCGGCCCTCTACTACCCAAACCTACCCGTCCACCGGGCGAAACCGCGGCACGGCGCGCGCCGCGTTACGCGCCGTTGGCGAAACGGGCGCCGCACCCGCGCAGAGAGCGCCGGGCGGTACGAGCTGGCGCGGCCGCCGGCTCGTCGCCGCGCCGCCGCCGCGCCGCCGCCGCCGCAGGCCGCGCGGCCGTCCGCCGAGCCGAGCCGGCCGCGGCGCTGGCTGGCTGGCCGGCTGGCCGCCGGCCGGCCGGCCGGCCGGTGGCCCGCCGCCTCGGCTCGGACGGTGCTGACTTGGAACTCGGCGCCAGACGGGGGCAGCGCGCGCGCCGGCGCGGCGGCGCTGCGGGCCAGTGGGCGCGGGGGGCGCGCACTGGCGGCGGCGCGCGGCTCGCGCGCCTGCTGCCGGCGCGCGGCGCGCGGCACGTGCCCGCAGCCGGCGTATCCGGCCGCCCGCGCCCACTGGCCCGCAGCGCGCGCGCCGCGGCCCGTCGCGGCCGACCGCGCCTGCGCGCTGCGGGCCGCCCCCCCCCGCGCCGCGGGGGAGGGGACACTTGCGCGACGAAGGAGGGCCGGTGCGGGCCAGTGGGCGGGGGGCCAGAGGGGCCGCGTAGAGGCGACAGCCCGGCAGACCAGAAACTACTTTGTGGAGGCGCCGTCGTCAGGTACGTCCAGGTGGAGGCCGCAGCCGCAGCGCTGCCGCGCCGGCGCCCGCGCCGCCCGCCCCGCCGCCCGCCCGCGCCGCCCGCCTCGCCGCCCGCCCGCCCGCTCGCTCGCGCGCGTTGCCGCCGCCGCCGCCACCGCCGCCGTGGCCAGCCACTCGTTGGCGCAGCCAAACTGGGCATGCCGATTGTACAGCTGGCAGCACAGCCGGCGTCGTCATCTCAGCGGGCGTTGTGTCCACTCCACGCTGGCACGCGGCGGGGGCGGCGCGGCCGGCGCGGTGCGGGCGGACGGGCGCACGTGGAGCAGCGGAGCGGCCAAGGCGCGGGCGGAGCGCGGCTGCTACGCTCCGCTCCGCTCGCAGGCGGAGGAAAGAGGGCTCCGCGGCGGTGCACGCGCGGCCGGTTTGCGCGGCGCCGGCCGGTGTGTGTATCGGGTGGCAGGGGTCACAGCCCTTGCCCTAATGCGCGAGCGAGCGAACGCCTTACTGACTGACGAGACTTGACGATGCAGCCTCAAACCTCTCAAACCCACCCGTCACAATGGCGCCCAAGGCCGCTGCTGCCCCCAAGAAGGAGGAGGTGGATGTCACCAACCTGACCAAGCCGGTGATCGCCGACGAGAGCATGGGCTTCTGGGAGGCCGTCGCCCAGCAGAAGGAGATCGACCACCACGCGTCGCACTCCAACCTCATCAACCAGTGGCTGCACCTCATCAGCAGCTCCATCTTCATCGTCTGCTACTGGGTGGTCTTCCTGCCCAACCAGTTCGGCTGGAGCGAGGCGCTCGAGACCGCCATGTACTGGGGCCTCTTCTCGCTCATCATCCGCCAGGCCGGCCACTACGTGTTCGAGCCGCCCTGCCACGACAAGGAGCAGGCCATGCTCGGCTTTGACACCGAGAACAAGGTCAAGATCTGCATCACCTACGGCGCCATCCCGGCCGCCCTCCTCGCGCTCGTGCACTTTGGCTCGGACGTGAACATCTCGCTCGCCCAGGCCTGGATTGTCGTCACCTTCTCGGTCGTCTTTGGCCGCGTGGCGCTCCTCTGGAACCGCTACGGCTTCCGCATCTCCATGCACTGGTTCGTCAAGTTCGTGACCGACCCCTTCACCGACATCCCGGCCTACTGGAAGTCTGGCTACCAGATCTTCATGCCCAAGCTCGTCCAGGGCGCCCTCCACTCGTCCTTCCCCAACACCTTCTCCATGCCGGAGGGCTACGTCGCCCCTAAGTCCGGCTACGACAAGGACAAGTAAGCCCTTTCGCTTGCTGTGCTTTAGACGTTGCGTACGCCGATGGACTAGCCTTCTATTGCGTTCTGTGAGAGGAAAGTTTTCCACGTTGTGATGATGATGATTTGAGACATTTCCGGAACTCTGCTGCGTCTTGAAAGAACTGCTTCCTTCTGATGCGGTTGCTGTTGCTGATGATGTCCATCAACTTGAACTTGCGCCTGTAATAAAAAGAGACGTACCAGTCCTCACAATCACAGGCACAGGCAATAGCACAGGCATGACCCCACTGGAGGCCCGGGATGCCCTTCGTCTTTCATCCCGAGAATCCCGACCGACCGGACACGGGCGGCACGGGCTGACGGTCATCTTCCTGGCAGAGGGCGCCGTGGCGACTCAATTGCACACATGTGATCACACAGCTCTCCCTCTTCTTCTTACATACTTATTTTCACTCGTCACTGCGACGTCACTGCATCACATCCCTGCGCCAAAGCCAAAGCAGACGCCGCGTAGACTCCTAGACGGCCAGCGCGGCACCCAAAGACCACGAGATCAGGGCGATCCAGGCTGACGCGAGCCACGACAATGTCGCAAATGCGATTCGGATTGTGCCAGGAAGCCAGAGTACGACCTGTATCAAGATCACTCATGTGAATGACATTGTCCGTGGACACCGAGACCACCATGCGGTCGTCAACACAGCGCACGAACTGCACGCCCTGGGCGTGCTCGTGCTGGACGATCTCACGGCCGGCTCGATCAAAGAGACGCCAGGTACGGTCCCAGGAGCTCGTGAGGATGCGGCCGTCGCGCGTCGCGGAGACGGTCACGACGGGGCCGTGATGGCCGCGGCAGATCGCCTCCTGCGAGGCACGCGCCGTGTCCCAGACGCGCACCGAGCAGTCCTTGGACCCCGACACGAGCATCTCGCGACCCGTGTCCGGGTCCATGTAGCGCGCAAGCGCCTGCACGCCGGACTTGTGGCCACGCAGCACGCCCCGCGCTCGCAAGCGGCCCGCGCCCACGCGACAGCGCCACATGCGCACCGTGCCGTCGAGCGAGGCGCTCGCTAGGTCGGCGCCGCCTGGTCCGTGCCGCAGGGCGCAGAGCGCCACCACAGGCTCGCCGTGGCCCGTGCACGAGCCGGCGTACGCGCCGCTGCCAGAGTCCCAGAGCCGGATCACGCCGTCCGACCAACCAGTCGCCAGCAGGTAGCCCTGGCCGCGGCCACGGCCCGCGTGGCGCTCCGGCTGCGCCATGCACAGCAAGCGCAGCTTGCTGGGCGGAGGCTTGTCTCGGCGCGCCCCGCCCGGCCTGTACGCGCCGCGTGGGATGAAGAAGGCGCCCAAAATCTCGTCGTCCTGCTGCGGGGCCTCCACCACCTCCTCCTCGTCGTCGTCCGCATCCCCGTCCGTGGACGCCTCGCTCTCCTCGGCCGCCGCGCCGCCACCCAGCTCCGGCCGCTCCATGAGCGGCACGCAGCGCTCCTCGCCGGGCTCCAGAGCGCCCAGGCGCAGAAGCGTGAGCCCGCGGCTCCACGCGCACGCCACGCGCCACGGCGACAACGCCAGCAGCTCCGTCACGGCCTCCCCTTCAGGCGCCACGCGCACCGCCTCGTCCAGCAGCAGCGCGCCCGTGCTCATCGCGTACACCTGCACCACGCCCTTGGCCGTGCCGGTCACGACGGCACCACCGCACACGCTCACGCTCGTCATCTCGCCAAGCGGCGAGCGCAGCGTCGGGTCCAGCATCGAGCTCCAAAGCGCGTGCAGCCCCGGCTGCCGCCAGCGTGCCGCCTGCAGCGAGCGCACCAGACGGTCGTCGGCGCCCAGCTCGCCCACCAGCCGCACGTACAGGTGCTCTTCCACGAATGGCAGGCCTAGGCTGCCCGAGGCGCCTGTGCGCATCATGGCGCGCGCCACGCCGGCCGCCGCGCCGCCCGTCCTCTCCAGGAGCTGACCCAGCGCTTTGAGCTCGCCTCGCGCCGCCACGAGTCGCACCCAGTCCACCTCCCGTGCCACCACCTCCACGGCTGCCGCCAGCGCCAGCTTCGCCCTCTGCGGCTGGCTGCTCACGCTCCCGCTCCTGCTGCTTCGCGAGCTCGCGAGGCTCGCGCTGCTCGAGCTGCTCACGCTGCTCGCGGAGGAGCTCGCGACGCTGCTTGCCTCATCCTCCCCGCGCGCCAGCACCTGCTCCAGGCTCTCCAGGGCCGCGAGGGTGTCCGACGGCGTGCTCAGCGCCACTATACGCGCCACCACGCCCACCTCGCCGTGCGCCAGCAGCCTGCCGACGTACGAGACGACGCCCGCGCGCTCCATGCTCGACTCCGTGCTCTCGCTCGCCAGCCGGCCGACTGCAGCGGCGCCTTCCGAGTTCTCCTTGGCCGACTCCGGCGCAGCGGACACCTGCTCGGACCCCGCCGGGGAGTGCACCGCAGTGTCGCCCGCCCCGGGGTGGCCAGGGATGGAGGAGGGCGCGAGGCCCTCGCCGCTCGCCGGGACGAGGCGCAGGCGGCCAGCGGCCGCGTCCAGCGCCTGCCTCTCTTCTGCCGGCTGCGCGCGGCGGCTTGGTCGGGGCTCGGCTCGGCGGGCGGAGTTGGTCTGCTGGCGCGGTTTCTGCGCGCTCCGAGCGGCCGAGGCGGCCGGTCTATCGGGGCGTTGCGCCGCTTCGGCGCGCGCGCGCGCAGCGCGTGCAGCGCGCGCACTTCCTGGACATTGGCGAAGCACGTAGAAACCAATCAACTTGGACTGGGCGCTTGCCGCCGCTTGCCTTGCAGAAGGAGAGCGCCCTGCTAATTTTGATCGCCGCCGGGACGGGCCGCAGCTCGCTCGGCATTGGCCACGGCACGGAGCGCTCCAACACTGGTACTAGTAGGCCTTCGCGGCGCTACGCGGCGAGCCGAGGACTCCGAGGACTCGGAGCGCACAGCCTAGCCTGTCCGCATGGTGACAGGTGCGCTCTGCAAGTGGTAGCCAGTGGTTTCTGCGCAAGTTGAATGGCTTGGCCCTTGGGTCTGACTCTGTTTTCTGGTCGAGTGTGCGCAACGTCTTTGCTCCGACTCGGACTTGGACTCCGAGTCCTCATGGCAGGTGTCTTGCTCTGCTCGTCCTCGTCTCGTCGTTGTCTCGTCGTTGTCTCGTCTCCTCGTTGGTCGTGGCAGGCCCGTTGTGTCAATCTCCGAGCCTTCAAGTACACGTCGCCTGCAGGCCGGCGCCTCCAAGGACACGTCGCCTGCAGGCCGGCGCCGTCGGTGCTCCTCTCGAGCCCTGTTGGCGCTCCGCCTTGGGCTCCAAGCAAGCTCGAGCCGCATCCATGATGCAGCTCTCCGTCACGGCGGCTCCGAGGTCGACGTCGAGGTCGAGCTCAGAGGACGAGATCGAGTCAGACACCAACTAAGCTCTCCGCGGCGCGAGCGCGCGGGGGCGAGCAGGCGGATGGAGCGGCTGCCGGAGGGCGTGCTGGCGGAGCGCGTGTTCCCGCTGCTGCGCGCGGCGGAGCTGTGCAGCTGCGAGGCGACATGCAAAGAATGGCGGCGGGTGCTGACGGACCCGGACGAGGGCACGCCGGCGTGGCGCGCGGCCTGCGCAGCCAAGTGGCACGGCAAGGCGAACATGCCGTTCTCGTACAAGGGCGCGCGCGAGACGCCCTTCCACAAGCTTCGCCTGACGTCGGGAGCCATGGCGCGCCTCAGTGTCAAGGAGCTGCGCGAGCTGCTCATCCTGCGCAGCGTCGACCCACGCAGCTTCATCGAAAAGGCCGAGTTCCAGCGCGCCTTTGTCAGCTCCACGCCCGTGCAGGTCATGGGTTACAGCCGTGATTTTGACAACAAGTGGAAGTCGAGCTACGTCTACGCGCTCCAGGACGCGCGTCGCCAGACGATCACCAAGGAGGAGCTTGTCAACGCCGAGTGGTCCTTCTTCATGCGGCACCGCGACCGCTTCCGCGCGCAAATAAAGTTCCTGCCAGACGGCAGCGTGCGGAGCTCCGTTCACGGCGGTATCACCCCGGATTCGCGCTGGTTCATGCGCAGCCACGAGCCCACGCGCGTGCAAGTCGACGACTACCCGGAGCTCATCGCTTCCCGCCGCGAGTCCGACTGGGGCTTCCGCCTCGAGAATCAGTACGTCGTCATGTATTCCGAAGTCTACGGCCAGGACCTTGACAAGCTCTTCGAGCGCGAGTACGGCCAGTAGGTCTTCGCGCGACGTCAAAAATGTAGTGGTACCATGGCTTGCAAATCTTCGCTTCGGCTCGCACCCATGCTCTCCCCCTTGCTCGCTCGCCAGCCAGCCAGCTCGCCAGCCGCGTCTGCGCTTTGCCAGCCCAGCAGATGATACTATCGCAGCCGCCCCGGTCATGGATGGTGTCATCCGCACGCACTGATGGCAGCCACAACTTGAAGAAGATGAGCGTACACCGAACACCCGCTGTACGGCACGCCGACGCCCGCCACCGGCACGGCACGGCACGGCACGGCACGGCACTGCAGCAGAGCCCTCTGCTGCGCCTCAAGCAGAACCAGAGCCTGATTCGCTCGCCCGAGGGCCGCGGCGCGCCGAGGCCGGCCCCGCGCCGCGCTCGCTCCCGCCGCTCGCAGGCCCGCGACGCCCGCGAGGTCCACGAGGTCCACGGGCGCCATGCTCGCGGCGGCGCTGCTGCGCGGCGAGGACAAGGACGAGGCGGCGCTGCGCGCGCAGGCGGAGGCGGAGACGCTGAGCAGCGATGCCGCGCTGCAGCTGAGCGCCCGCGTGCTGCGGCGGCTCGTGGCCGAGCGCAAGGACGTGGGCGCGGACCTCATGTGCGGCGCCGTGGTGGCAGTGCGCGTGGAACAAGAGCAGCAGCTCGTGGTGGACCTCAAGTCGGGGCCGACGCCCAAGATCCTGGCAATGCCCGGCGACAAGAGCACAGAGCCTGCTGCCGCGAGCGCCAAGGCGGACGTCAGCCTGGTCTTCGCGTCCGAGGACCAGTTCCGAGGCGTGCTGTCCAGGAGGCTCGACATGGCGACGCTGCTGCGCCTGGGCCAGGTCCAGGTGGACGGCTCGCTGCGCGCCAAGATGAAGCTCATGGCGCTAGCGGACGTCGGCAAGCGGCTGCAGCGCGAGGCCGAGGAGCAGCGCAACCGCCAGGCCATGGCGGCCATCTCCTGGGAGCAGGAGCCGCTGCGCGGCACGCTGCGCGGCGCACTCGACAAGAAGAGCGAGTGGCTGCGCAAGTGGAACCGCCGATTCTTCACGCTCGAGTGGGACCCGTACAACCGGCCCACGCTGGCCTACGCCTCGCGCGAAGGCGACCCGCCGCGCGCCGTCATCGAGCTGCACTCCTCGTGCACTGTGGAGGCGCGCACCGCGGAGGGCGCGAGCCAGTCGTCCGCCGCCGCCTTTGCGGTCGTGGACCGCCGTCTCGGCCAGGACCTCGTCGTACTCTGCGCGCCCTCTGAGGCGGCGCGCGCCGACTGGCTGCGCTGCCTCAAGGCCGCCATCACCGCGCGCTCGCGCGCTCGTCGCCACGCCGCCGCCTCCGCCTCGGTGGCCGGCGACCTCGCATCGGTGCCAGGCACGCCCTCCAAGCTCGCGCGCCGCACCGGCGCGCCGCAGCCCGCCGACCTCGACACCTCCTTCCGGGCCGACCCGCTCACACCGGGCGAGGCCGGCCCGGACGGGACCGCCGCCAGCGCTGTGGCGGCTGCGGCCGCTAGGCAGGCCTCGGTCTCCCCCTTGCTCGGCTCGTCGCCGCGCGACATCGCAGACTGGAACGCGCTGCTCATCCACTCCGGCGTCGAGTCGCACACCGCCTTCCTGTGCCGCAAAATCGGCTGGCGCTTCGTGCCGCTCGCCATGGCGGCCGGCCTCGCGATGCGCAGCGCCGCCGTTCCCGCGATGCCCGGCGGCGACCTGGGTGGCCTGCCGGAACTCGGCCTGGCGGGCGCCGCCGGCGCCGTCGCGGTTGCCGGCCTCGTCGCGCGCTTCGTGGGGCGCTCCTCGTTCTTCGAGCTGCTGCGACGCCGCATGACCGTCTTCTCGCTGGCCGCGCGCCTCATCGCGGACGTCAAGGTCACCGAGCTCAAGACGCGCGAGATGCCGCCGCTGCACGCGGATGCGACCTGGCGCGTCAAGCAGCGCTCCGTGGCCGAGGAGATCTACGCCAACTCGCTCAATCTCGGCGGCCTTTGGGTGAAGATGGCGCAGCACATGGGCGCGCGCGCCGACGTCATGCCCGAGGGCATCACAAGCGTGCTGGCCCGCCTGCAGGACGAGGTCCCGCCCACGCCCTTTGCCGAGCTGCGCCCGCACCTGGAGCGCGAGCTGGGCCGCCCCATCGAGGAGGTCTTCTCGCGCTTCGACCCCATCCCCATCGCCGCCGCCAGCATCGGCCAAGTGCACACGGCCACGCTGCGAGATGGCGGCGTCCAGGTCGTCGTCAAGGTGCAGCACCCGGGCGTGGACCGCCTGCTGCGCCAGGACGTCGCCAACATGGGCGTCATCACCTCGTGGATCCGCCTGGTCGACGCCAAGTTCAGTGACCTGGCGCGCGAGGTGCTCGACTACTGGCGCGCCAACGTGCTCAAAGAGCTCGACTTTCTCAACGAGAGCAGCAACATGCAGGAGGTCGGCGCCAGCCTCGCCTCCTGCGACGACATCTACGCCTCCGTGCCCTCGGCTATCCCGGCGCTCTGCACACGCCGCGTCCTCACCATGCGCTTCGTGCGCGGCTGCAAGGTCACCGACGCCGAGGCCCTGGCCGACCTCGGCCTGGCCAGCGGCGCGGCGCGCGCGCGCCTGGCCCAGGACGTTTGCGACGCCTTCGCGCACCAAATTTTCATCGGTGGCCTCGCCAACGCGGACCCGCACCCGGGCAATGTGCTCGTGGCGCGGCGCGACCACGTTGCGGCCGGCGAAATCATCCGTCTGCCCACGGCCCCGCCCGCCGCCGCTGACGCGCCGCCCGCGCGGCCCGTCCCGGTCATCCTCGACTTTGGCCTGGCGCTGCGCATCCCGGAACATCTGCGCCACGGCCTGGCGCGCCTCGTGCTGGCCGGCGCGCAGCTCGACGCGGGCGGCATCTTCGACGGCAACGACCGCCTCGGCATCAAGCTCAAGCGCGAGAACCTGCTCGACGACTTCGGTGGCATGCAGCACTTTTTGCGCGACACCGCGCCGCCCGAGGAGTCGCGCCGCCAGGTTCTCGATCGCATGGAGGTCGAGCGCGAAAAGTGGGCGCAACAGAAGTTCGAGATCCCCATCGAGGCCTTTCCGCCCGAGCTCGGCCTCACCGTGCGCTCGCTCGAGCTCGTCCGCGCGCTCTGCTCCACGCTCAAGGTGCGCCAGCCCTTTATCAAGACGCTCTCATCCTGGGCGCACCGCGCTCTGCTCGAGCGCTACCCAGCGCCGGAGCGACCGCTGCGCGCGGCGCCGCCAGCCGGCTCGCTTGAGGCGCGCCTGCTGGACGCCATCGACACCCTCGCCGCCGACCATATGCAGGGCCTCCAGGTCGCCGTCATCTCGCGCGGCGAGCGCGTCTCGCTCGCTCGTGGCCAGCTCTCGCACATTGACCGCCGCGCGGCCGACGCCGGCACGCTCTTTCCCGCGCTCGCGCTCGCGCAGACGCTGACGCAGATTGCTGCGCACGCGGCACTGGCACATCGCGACGCGCTCGACGCCCGCGTCGCGGCCCTGCTCTCGGGCGACCTGTCCCGCCTCGCTGCATTCGACCCGACCGCCGTGCCGCCCGCCTTTGATACGAGCTCGCCCGCGGACTGGGCCGCCTGCCTGCGCTTCGTGGCTGCCCTCCAGACGGACTGCGACGCCCAGGCCAAGGCTGAGGAGGAGGAGGAGGAGGAGGACGGTGGCAAGAATGACGACGAAGCGCAAAGGAGTACCACGCCCGGGAGCGGCCTGCCGCACGAGATGTCGCATCTTGCCTTCGCCTGGGGCTGGGCCGTGGCTGCCCTGCTCGAGGAGGACACCAAGGCCGCAAAGGCCGGCGCCAAGGGCGAGCGTCTCTGCGCGCTCGCCCAGTGTGTCGCGGACATGGACGCAAACCTGCGGCTCGGCCTGCCTGGCGGCGTGGACGAGGCCAAGGCTCTGCTTGAAGCCGGCAAGCTGGCGCAAACCTCGCTGCCCATCGAGCGCCTCATGCAGCAGCACGGAATCGACGACGTCGGATCCATGGGCCAGGTCGAGGCCATGCAGGCGCCGGATGCCAATCCGCTTGCCATGGTTTCCGAGGTCGCGCCCACGCTCAAGGGCAAGGAATTCTGGGTTGACCCGCGCATGGCCAACTTGCCGCGCATCGCGGCTGCCTGCCTGCCGGCCTTTAATGCGCTCTGCACGGCCGACGCCCTCGCCGACGTCCTGCACGGGCTCAGCGTCCCGGACGCTGGTCAGCTGCACCCGCGTGCCGCCGAGCGCCTGCGCGAACAGGCGCTAGCGACGAGCGACGACCCCTTTGCGGCCGGCCGCCTCGGCTTGCGCCGCTTTCGCTTCGCGCACAAGGACGCTCAGATCGACGCCCTTGGCCAGGTCGCATTCGGCGGCAACGTCGTGCTCACCTTTCCGGACCTCGAGCTCACGATTTGCGTCTTGGTTAACCAGCTCGCTATGGACCCGGTCCTGCCCCAGGCTTGCCTCAATGCCGTCTATGCCGCGCTCGACCTCACGCCGGAGGGCGATTTCTAATGTCCTGACCGTGACCCTGAACTATCTCTGTTTCCATGTGGTAGTATCCGAGTCCTCGTGGGCAACGCGTCTTGGCGTAGGCTTGCCATAGGCTTGCCGTAGGCTTGCCGTAGGCTTGCCGTTGGCGTCGACCTCGGGTGATGACTTGTTTTCTGGCCTTGAGAAGGAAAAGAAGGAGCGTAAAAGCTGGCTGATTTTTTGCTTAGGGAAAGAAACGAGGGAGAACCTGGTGCGCTGCCTCGCACGTAACAAGGCGAATACGCCGCCCCGCGTCCACGTCTAACGTCGCCAAGCCTTGGCTCGAGGCATCCGCGCTCTTGTACTCCAGCAGATCGCGGGCGTCGTCTTCTGTGCTTTCGTCATCTTCCTCACCTTCCTCCTGGACGGCAGCTTCGTCCTCATCGTCGCCACGCAGCGCGGCCTCCTCGAGCTGCTGTTGGTACTCCTCAAGGCGCTGCTCAGCGACGAGCGCAATGTCAACGAGATCCTGCTTTGACTGCTTTCGGACAACGCCCGGCTTTGCGAGGGCGGCTTGCGGGGTGCCGCCAAGGAGGATCTCGAGGCTTACGGGGAGCTTGACCAGCAGCAGCTCGAGGAGCTGCGACTTGGACATGCACGCATACACGCTGCCGCGGACTCCGGCGTGCACCTCAAAGTCCGCGATGCCCTTGCGCACGTGCTCCTCGTCCGTGTGCCGGCGGTGCTGCGGTGTGTGCCATTCGGGCGGCTCGCCCTTGCACGCGTCGATCGCGAGGTCTACGCAGTCCCTGCGCGGGAACTCCCCTGTACGCGCGACCCGATGCTGACGTAGTTAGCCAAGAGCTGGGCCAGCTTCATGGCGCGGCGCCTGGCCTTCGAACCTACATCGTGGAGCCCGTCCGTCCGACATGGCGTCGCTCGTCACGTCACGTCACGTCACTGCGCTGCGCTGCGCTGGGCAGCAGTCTACTCTGCGTGCCAAGGCCGACCGGCATCCAGCCCAGCTGGACCGCGCTTGACGACCTCGCGGCGTTTGTTCGCGCGGTTCGCGCGCCCACAGCTAAAGTTCGCATTCTCAAGCGAGGCTCGCGTTCTCGCGCAAGTGCAGCCTGCAGTGGCCATGGCAAGTGCAGTGCGCACCTTCTGAGACGCCGGCAGTGGCAGACGCCGTCGTTCGCCGTCGTTCTCCGGGCCGGGCCGTGTCGGGACCACGGCCGCCTTACCACGGCTGCCGTGCCCATGTAGGCGCCACCCGCTGGCATCATCGCCTTTCCAGCCAGCAGCTGGAGGTACTTGCGTCCACCCCGCTTCGTGCCCCCGGTGGCCAGTGGAATGACGAGCCAGCCGTTTCCTGTGCAAGAACTTCCTCCAGTCAGGGCGCTTCCGGACAAGAACGCCTCAAACGCAGGGTACACGGCGTTGGAACCAGGACGGCGCACCGGCCATACTGGACGACATTTATCGTGCCGGGAAATATGCAATAGGGCAGTGCGTGCACAACGGACTAGCTAGAGCGAGGGCCGCTGAGGACGCCGACTCGGAGGACTCACTTTTTTTCGATACGGACGCACATGGAGCTAACAAAGGCAGAGCACGTTTTGCTGCGCAAAGCTTGGAAACGTAGCTGGCGCTTGGCCACGTTTGGCGGGCGCGTCGCGCTCCAGGCGCGAGCGCCTGCGCATGTCGGGCACAGCAGGCGCCCCACGGCGCAGCGTAGCATGGACAGACAGTGGCGAGAAGGACGGAGAATCGGTGCACAGAAGCGCCGCAGCACCTGTCGGTGCCGCTGGTGCTGCTGATGCTGGTGGAGCTGAAGGTAATTCTATTGCTGGTGCAGGTCCTGGAGATGCTGCAGAGGCTGCTCTTTCCAGCCAGGGCACAGCAGAGGGACAAGGCGCACCCAATGAGCGCCTTGGGAGCGACAAGGCGGCGGCCGTGACGCGAAAAAGCACGGCAACGAGCCGAGAGAATGCGCGTCGGCGCGTGTCGCGGCACGACTCAGTCCTCGGTTCGACGAACGTGATCTCGCGATTCTCTGTCTTGCACCAGGAAAGCGTCCTGGAGGGCTGCCCAGAGGAGACGGCAGCGTGTGAGCCGACCGAAGGCAGGCCCAGTGGCAGTGGCACAGACACAGCTGTCGCCACGGCGCCAAGCCCGAAGGAGGCCGCAGAGACGGAAGGCAAGCCCAAACTGGGCAAGTCGTACACGCGCTTCAATCTGTCCCGCATTGAAAAGGACATCTCGCAGATGTCGTTCCGGCGCAAGAAGAAGCGGAACTGGCTGCTATTGGCGCCCGACTCGAAGCGGCGCGTGGCGTGGGACCTCGCGTCGCTGCTGCTCCTCGTGTATGTGGCGCTCATCACGCCGTTTCGCATCGGCTTTGAGGCCGACCTGGTGGTTGGCAGCGGGATGTGGTATTTCGAGCAGCTCATCGACGCCTTCTTTGTTGCGGACATAGCGCTTAACTTCCGGACTGGGTATGTGACCAAGGAGGGTGCAACGGAGATGCGGCCCGGCGCGATCGCCAGGAACTACGTGCGAACGTACTTTTTTGTGGACTTGGTGAGTTCGGTGCCGATCGATCTCTTCGTGTCGTCGCTGGACAGCCTCCAGTCCGCCAAGGTCCTCAAAGCGGGCAAGATTCTCAAGGTGGGGCGCATCTTGAAGCTGACGAAGCTGGCACGCATCATGAAGCTGCCGTGGCTCGTAGAGCGCTTCGAGGACGACATCAACCTGTCGGTAGTGCGCTTCAAGCTGTTGCGCATCTTCTTGACGACCTCTTTGATCGCGCATATTGACGCATGTGGGTGGGCCTTTGTCTCGCGCGCGTCCGGCTCGTTCTACTCGGACTCGTGGGCCAACACGTACGGGATGACGGACGAGTCGCTCCTGTCGCAGTACCTCGCGACCATCTATTGGGCCATCACGACCATGACGACGGTGGGCTACGGCGACATTGTGCCGCAGTCGGACGCGGAGCGGCTGTACTGCCTGGTGACGATGGTCTTTGGCAGTGGATTTTACGCGTATGTGATTGCGACGCTGTCGTCGATCGTGACGAACCAGGACGCGAACCAGCGGCTCGTGTCGGAGCGCATGGACAGCATCCAGGCGTACATGCGCATCCGCAAGTTCCCAAAGCAGCTGGCGCGGCGCGTGCGCAAGTATTACAAGCACTTTTACGAGATGAAGACGGCGCTGAACGAGTCGAGCATCCTGGAGGACCTGTCGCCGGCGCTGCGGTCCGAGGTGGCCTTCTTCCTCGTGGACCAGACGGTGATGCAGAACCCGCTTTTCCAGCACCTCTCGCCCAAGAGCTTCGCGCGGCTGATCCGCATCCTCTTTCCGCTCAAGGTGGAGGAGGGCGAGTGGATTTGCCACGCCGGAGAGATCGGCGAGGAGATGTACATGCTGGTATCCGGCAAGCTGGAGGTGGTGGACGAGGAGGGCATGGTACAGGCGGTGCTTTCGAGCGGCGCGCACTTTGGCGAGCTGTGCGCACTGGGCGTCACCAACCGGCGCACCTGCGGTGTGCGCGCGACCGAGGGATGCGAGCTGTACGCGTTGTCCAAGACAGACTTCTTCGAGACCTTTGCCGAGACCGAGCCCAAGACCATTGAAAACATGCTCAAGGTGGCCGTGGCCACCTACGAGGACCTTCACCTGCACGTGTCGGACGCCAAGACGGCGCAGCAGCTCTTGCGCGACGTGCGCCATGACAACTACGACGGCATGGGCTCCATGAAGTCTTCGCAGCAAGGCGGCAAGGGCGGTCGTCCCGGCGCCAGCGGCGCGCTTTCGAGCGGCCTCAGCAGCCACTCCGTGGTGCGCGGTACGCAGCAAAAGCTCGGCGCGTCGCCCAGTCTGCGCAGCTTGGCGGGGATGAGCACGGTGAAGCCTTCGTCGGACACCACCACGGAGCCGCAAGGGGGTGGGGGTGGTGCCACTCTGCACCGCCGCTTAGACGCGCTCCAGGCCACCACGGGAGCACAGCTCGCCGAGGTGACCGAGGCTCTCGCGCGCATTGAGGCGCTGCACCGCGGCCGGTATGCCCCGCGCCCCAGCGCCATGTTGGTGGCCGGCCTGGATGCGGGCAGCACCCTGGAGCAGCGCCTGGCTCGCGAGGGCGCGCGCGTAGTGCACGACCGCAACATCCGGGGCCGCCAGTCCATCTCGCGGCTCTCGGACGACTTGGAGAGCTCGGCCACCTTCCAGCAGATCCGCCGCCGCCAGCTGCGCCGCAACACGACCGTTGGCCGCAGCACCGAGTCCCGCCGCCCCACGATTGCCTTCACGCTGGGCGCCGTCAGACCCAGTGCAGCGCGCAGCAGCACGGCGCGCATCCGTCCTCTGCCAAGTGACAACGCCAGCTCCGTGCCTGGCGCCGCGTCTTCCCCAAGTTCTCCTGCTCCTGCTGCGCCGCCGCAGAACGATGCCTGACGATGTTGACTCGAGAGCGTGGTGTCGGCGAGCATTGTGAGGACTGCACGTCATCACTCTGATTCACTCACACACACACACGCACTCACACCCATCACCACACACGCATGCGTGCCGTCCTGATGCTGATGATGCTGACAAAAAACGATCTTGCTCCTGTGCTGCCGCAGTGCCGCGGCCTCGCTGCCCCACCTTGCGCGCCGGACGACGCTTGCGCCACGTGGTCGCGGCGACACCGGAGGGAAAAACCTCTCGCCTCCGCGAGCGCGCGAGGCGGCGCGACGGCGAACCCTCAATTCAGCTCGCTCCGGAGCCGCCTTGATGCGCGCGGGGAAGAAGCAGGGCCGGCCTGGACGCCGCCGCAAGGCCCTGGATCGCGCCGCATGGCCCTCCCGGCCGGGCGCCGGCCGGCCCGCGCTGTCTCGCGGGCCCGCGGCCTTCGCCCCGGAGTCGATGATCGCCATCGCGTCCGAGTCCGAGTCCGAGTCGATCTCGTCCGCCTGGTTCCCTTTCACTGCCGCCACAGGGTTGTCCGCAACGATGGCGGGGGGCACGTGTGCGCGGCGGCGAGTGGCCGCGCGACTCTCGCGCCGCCCCCCGGACGAGATTCCCGCCCGCGCGCGCGAGCATGAGGCGCGCGCCGCCCGGGGGCGCTCGCCGCCTTGCCGCCCACGCCGCCCGCGTAGACGCGCTGCCTGCCCGCGCGCATTGGGGGCCAGGCCTTGGTTCTGTCGCCAGCATGAAAAGAAAAGACAAGAAAGGAGGAGACCTCCTCGCGATCAAACACGCTGCGCCGGCGCTGCGACGCTGCAGCTCCTGGCACGCGCGGCCGGCCGCGGCGCTCCGCCCGTCAAGCCCGGCGTTGGTCGATCCTCTCCGATTCCGAAGGATCGACGGAGTTCTGTTCTGCCAGCATTGGCAGGCTGGCTGCTCGCCGCTGCTCGGACCGCGGAGACGCTTCGACGAGGAGCTGCGCTGCGCGGCGGCGGCTGCGCTGCGCGGGGCTGCTCGCAGGTGCGAGCGTGCGGCCGGCCGAGCGCTCTTGGGATCTTGCGTTGGCTTGCGTTGCGTTGCGTTGCGTTGCGTTGCTCGCTTGGCGTGGCGTGGCCCGTGGCGTGGCGCGCAGGAGTTTGAAAATTCAAATCGTTTTGAAAATTCAATCGTCGCAGGCAAAACTTCAAGGTTCGAGCGGCGTGCGGCGGCGGAGGCGCTCCTGCACGCGAGGCTCGCGCCGCTCGCGAGGCGCGAGGCTGCGCTCGCCGGGCCAGCTGGACCAGGGTCGTGCGCAGAAGGGGCCGAGGTTGCCTCGCCTCGCTCGAATTGCCAGGCCGAGAGAGGTCCGAAAGGCGGCTTCTCGTGGCCGCGGCGCTGTCGTCGTCCGTCCCGTGCGAGGCTGACACTGCAGGCCGGGCTCGCTGTCGTCCGTGGCCGGCGGCTGCCTGCTTGTGACGGCCCGAGGCCGGCCGGGGGGGTCCAGCTGCTCCAGCAGCCAGCCTGATTCTGCCTGCCTGGGCTGCCAGGCAGCTTCGGCAGCTCCAAGTCGGCGTCGGACCTCCTCGCCGCACGGCTCGCACGGGCCCAACCGGCAACAACAGACAGCCAGGCGCCGCGCTCCGCACCCGCGGCGGCGCGCTCGCTCGAGTCGCAGGGACTCGCGCCAAGCTCGCGGGGGCGAAACAGACGCAGCCGGGCTCGGGCTGCGCGCGCTGCCAGCCGTGGTCCTCCGGCCGGCCCGTTGGCGGCGGCGCCGCGGCGCTGCCTGGCAAGCAACCGCTTGCTGGCCAGGCGAGGCGAGGCGAGTCGACCGCGGCCGCCACCCGGCGCGCGCCGCCGCGGGAGGAGCCCGCGCCGCACTGGTGGAGCTCAACAACAGCCCTGCTGTCCGCAGCGCCGCGTGGAAAAGGCGGCAGTGTCGGGTCGATCACGAGTCTCCGTGCGCCGTGCCGCACCGGTGACGTGCCGCACGCTACCGTCAGCCAGCACTGGCGCTGGCACTGGCGCCGCGCTGAGCCGGAGAAGAACAAATTGACGGAAGCCCGGGCGCGCCCTGACTGAGCAGTGAAGCTCGCCGCCGCTCACTCGCTCGCTCGCCCGCTCGCTCGCCCAATCGCCCTCCGCATTCTCGCATCCGGCGGCGGCGGCGTGACGTGACGGGGACCAACCAGCCAACCTGAGCCAGCCGCCGCGCCGTAACCGGCTGCGCCACGCGCAGCCCGGCTCCGCAACGCGGCGGGCGTCGCGCGGCCCGCGCCACCCGGCCTCACCGCGGGGGCCCTCGCCCTCCCTCCTCCTGCCCCGTCCATCCTCAGCTCGCCCGGCCCTTCCTCCCCGCCACTTCGCGAGCTCGACACAACAACTCAACAGCAAGTTGCAACAGCAAGCAGACTGACGACAGTGAGTGAGGCCGGGGGAGAGAGAGAGTGAGAGGCAGGAGAGCAAGCGCACAAGCACGCACGCACGCAAGCAAGCAAGCAAGCAAGCAAAGAGCAAGCGACAAGCAAAGCGCGCCGCGAGCAAGCGCCAGCGCGCCCCGCGTCTCGTCCCTGCACGGCGCGGCGCGGCGCGGCGCGGCGCGGCGCGGCGCTGCGAGGAGCGGCGCCGCCCCCGCGCACGCACGCGCAGAGCAGAGCAGAGCAGAGCAGGCCAGGCACGGCGTGGGGCGAGACGGCCTCCGCGTCGACGCCGAGAGCGTCGCGCGCCGGCACGGACCCAGGCACAGGCTCGCCGACGGCATGGCGTCCGCCAAGGGCGCCGCGGCGGCGGGCGGGAACGGCGGCGGCGGCGGCGCAGCAGCGGCCGCTGCCGCCGCCGCGGCCAGCGGCGGGAACGGCGGAGCCGTCGCCCGCGTCAAGGTGGTGCGGCCCGAGTCCCTGCTGAGGTGCGAGCCGCCGCGCACAACCAAGGCGGCCGGCGGCGGCGCGACGGCCGGCGACCGCGGCAAGCGGCGCAGCGGCAGTCTGAGCGGCGCCAGCGCGATGCGGCGCAACGGGTCGCTGCCAGCCAACCTGATGCTGCCCGGGGCGCCCAATGCAACAGGCCAGCCCCCGCCGAGCACGCAGGCGGCCGCGCAGGGCGCGCTGGCCGGCGGCGCCGCGTCGCTCGGCGGCAACCTCGTCAAGCTCGACCACCTGGAGCGCCTGCGGCCCATGTACGCCTGCACGGCGCGCGTGCGCCAGCGCCGCAGGTTCCTGCCGAGCAAGACCAGCCCGGTCGAGCTCGTCATCAAGTCGGACCTCCTGCTCTGGTACGACGTCGGCTCGACCAAGGAGCCCGTGCGCACCGTGCACGGCCGCCGCATCCCGGACCTTGTCTTCTGGATGTCTGAGTGGGAGCTGCAGCCCGGTCTGCGCGACAAGGAGGTCCTCTTGCGGCCGCGGCCGCGGCCCTCGCGTCGTCATGTTCGCGGGCGTCGCCCGCACTCCATCGCTGGCCGCCCGCGCGTGCCGAGCCTGGCCGAGGCGCGCACGCAGCGGCGGTCCGTCTCGCCGCCGCCTTCCGGCACGCGGCGCGGCGGCGGCGGAGCGGCACAGCAGCAGACAAAGGGCCAAACGCAGGCGCCAGCCACCGGTGTGTCCCGCCAGGACGATGACTTGCTGCGCCCGGCGCCCTCGGAGACGCGCCCGCGCGAGGCCTCCGACTCCTCAGTGGCTTCGGCCTCGTCAGTCATTCTCCCGCCCAAGACCGAGTCTGCCTCCTCGCTGCTCGGTGTCAGCACGGCCGCCACCTTCGAGGCCTCTTTGAACACGGCCGCGGCAGGCAACGACGCGGCCCGGAATGGCGGGGCTGGCAACGCCGGCACCGGCGCGGCCGGCGGCTCCGTGGCCGCCGCGGCGCGCGCCGGCCTCATGTACGAGCTGGTGTGCGTGTCGGAGCAGGAGCGCGACGCGCTCTTGGCGGCCGCTAGCCTGGTGCAGCAGCCTATCGCGCTCTCGGACCTCAAGCCCGTGGCGCAAATCGGCACAGGCCACTTTGGCCGAGTGCTCATGGTCAAGCACCGCCAGACCGGCACGCCCATGGCTCTCAAGGCCGTGCCCTTGGACCGCTCGCACCTGGACATGCTCATGATGGAGAAGCTCGTGCTGGAGCGTGCGTCCACGGCGCGCTGCAAGGCCATCACTCGTCTGCTCTTCGCCTTCCACGACTCGGGCGCGCTCTACTTCGCCTGCGAGCTTTGCCCGTCCGGCGACCTTTGGGCGCTGCTGCGCGCCAAGAAGATCCTGCCCGAGGACACGGTGCGATTCGTGGCGGCCGAGCTCGTCTCCGCGCTGCACTGCCTTCACACGGAGGGCATCGTGCACCGCGACCTCAAGCCGGAGAACATTCTTCTCACGGCTACGGGCCACGTCAAGCTCACGGATTTTGGCCTCGCGCGCTTCCTCACGCTGTCTACGCTGCACCTGCGCCGCACGCGCAAGCGGAACGTGCTCGAGGACGTGCCGGCCTTTGGCGCCTCGCAGCCGCGCGGCCTGCTGGCGTTTTTGCGCCGCGGCCGCGGGCCCGGCGCCAGCTCTCCACCCAGCGCGCTCAGCCCGGCTGTCCTCCGCAACAGCAGCAGCAGTCACGCGAGCACCTCAAGCATCGATCTCCAGCCGCAGCATCAGTCGCCGCTGTCCTCGTCGCCGCTGTCCTCGTCGCCGCCGTCTGGCAACGGCATCGTGGTCGCGTCCGCGCTGTCCTCGTCCTCGGTGATCGGCTCGCCGGCGCCTTCGCCCGCTCACGGCGTGCAAAACGGCGGCATGGTGCGGGCCGCGTCCGTGGGTGGCAAGATCTCGCTCGCGTCGCATTTCTCCTCGAGCTCGTCTGTCGGCACCAGCAACACGCCGGGCCGGAACCGGCGGCGCCGCTGCGCCTGCGGCGCCAGCTCCGCGCTGGACCCCTCCGAGGTGCTCTGTTTGTGCGAGCGCCGCCCGGACTACGACCGCTCCTACACCATCTGCGGCACGAGCTTCTACATGGCGCCTGAGATGCTGCGAGGCGTCGGCCACGACCTCATGGTGGACTGGTGGCAGTTCGGCTGCGTGGTGCACGAGCTGCTTTCCGGGTCGCCGGCCTTTTACGAGCGCGACACCAAGGCCCTGGAGGACCGCATCATCCGCGCGGCCTTCACGCCGCTGCCGGACGTGGCGCATGGCAAGATCCTCTCCGTCTCTGACGCCTGCCGCGACATGCTGCGCCGCCTGCTCTCGCACGAGCCGCGCGCCCGTCTCGGCTACGGCGCCACGCTCGAGGTGGCCTCGCACCCGTTCTTCGCCGGCGTCGACTGGGTGCGCGTGCAGCAGGGCACCATGGAACCGACCGACCTGCTCCGCCGCTACACGCTTGAGTCGCGCGCCTCAACGCTGCGGCCCTCGGCCGCCACGCAGCAGGCGCGTGCGGCCGGCGGCAGCGACGGCGCCGGCGCCTCCGCGGCCGGCGGCAGCGGCTCCGACGGAAGCGCCGCTGGCGCCAGCACGGGCGAGGACATGGACGAGGACGAGGACGGCCTGTCCGAGGACGAGAACAGCCGCGTGCAGGAGCCGGGCGAGGGCCCAATCATCAACGACCCCATTGACGAGGACGAGGCCTTCCTGCTCATGGAGGAGATGGTCGAGACCAAGGAGTCACCCGAGATCGAGCCGCCCGTTGCCGAGCCGGACCAGCAGGAGGACGTGAGCATCCTGCTTGAGAGCTTCCCCGGCAGCGCGCTCACGGACTCCTTTGCGCCGCTGCGCGCCGGTGATGCGCGGAACGGCGACGCCGCGCATCACGCCTCATCGGGCCGCACGCAGCCGCTCATTGGCGCGCCCAAGCGCTTTGGCCAGCACAAGATCCCGCGCCGGCACAATCGCCGTGCGCGGTCGCGCGCGGACGACCCTGTCCCGGGTCTCTGCTTCAAGAACCCCGAGGTCCAGGTCTACCATCAGGCCTCGCTCTGTGCAGGCTTTTCGTTCCCGCCTGAGGAGTAAAATTGAGCCTTGCCTCCCTGCCTGGCCTCGGTGATTGGCACCACATTGTGAACATGAGAGCTCCACGTGAGCAAAGCCCAATCCTCAAACGATTTGTAGATTATTTCTCGAAGCGGCGTCACGGTCAGCGCTCAGGTGCAGTTGGTTGACCTGGGTTGATTCGGGTCTCTTGTTTTTATTTGTTCGTTTGAAGGCGGCGGCGGAAGGATGATCACATGAAAAAGTAGGTGGTACCAGATGACATCATGACACAGAGAAAAAGTAGTAGCATAGAAAAAGGCGGCACCGAACGACGACGGCACGAGGGTGGAGCAGAGAGGCAAGCACAGCCGTTCGCGCGCGCCACAACCCACCGGAGGGGGGTCGGCGAGAAGCGGCGCAGCGCGAGGCGCGAGGGCTTGCACAAAAGGTCGGCGCGGCCTCCGCAGACGCTGTGTCTGCTTTGTGGGGCCGCGCGTCATCATTCTTGCTCCATGACCACGATTGAACAAAGGGGAAACGCCGTCGATCGTGCGCGCGAAAGGTGTTTCTAGTAAAGGTCGCTCAAAAGAACCAGTCGTTGGCGCCAATCGGCAGCAGCAGAATGACCACGGTGGTGAGTGTGCCAAAGAGCATGGCCAGCACGATCTGCTTGAGCGCGCGGTAGCGCAGGCGCCGCAGCGCAAAGTCGTCGACCAGCTCGTCGTCCGAGACGGTGCGGCGGAAAATGTCAAACCATGTCCTGCCCATGCGCTCGCGCATGCGCAGCCCCCTCAGACCGAGCCCGGATCAGACGCGCTGGTAGCCTGAGACCAGGTAGCCGAAGCCGCCCACGAAGATGAGCCAGGTAATGAGGCGCAAGAGGGGCGTGTCCACCACCTCGGTGAATTCGAGCGCCAGGACAGCGCCCGTAACCATGACGGCGAGCGCCAGGAGCTTGACGCCGAACCAGTAGCGCCAGTTGGCATGTGCGGTCGTCAGGTTCTGGTTCGTGTTGCGCTTCATAAAGCGCGCGAAGGAGCCGTCGACGATGAGCCTACGCACCTCCTCCTGCGGCGCCAGAAAGGCGTCCGGGTGGCCCTCGCTGGCCTTGCGCAGGGCCGTGTCGCGCATCGAGCTGCTCAGGTTCACCTCCTGCGGCGAGCCCGCGGCCACGAAGGTGCTCACGATCTGCTTGGACGCGGCCGCGGCTTCCATGGGCACAGTCTCCGAGACGCGCACCACGCGCGGCGCCTGGCCCTGCCCGAACACCTGCCTGTACTCCTCCGCCATGGCCCAAAAGTCCACATTCTCCTCATTGTACTCGCCGGCCATGAACTCGCGCAGGTCCGCGCGCCTGAACGGCGCGCCGCGCAGCGAGAAGAGCACCTCGTCCACGGTCGGCTGCTTCGACAGCGACCTGCGCGGTGCCTCGCCGCGCGGCGCCGCGTCCTCCACGGCCGCCGACTCCATCCTGCCGGCCCGACCGCGCGAACCCGCTCTGCCCCGCTCTGCCCAGCTCTGCCAAGCTCGACTCGGACTCGGAGTCTGCGCTGTACGTCCTGCCGCCGCCGCCGCCGTCGCGCGGCGTTCGCGCAGTGGGAGCTGCCGCTTGCCCCGCCGTGCACTGCCGCCTGTGAGAGTGAGCCCGCCGCGCGAGCCGCCTCACTCCAGGCTCCGCCGCCCCCCCTCCGGCCGCGAAGCGCCGCGCCACGCCAGCCACGGGCGGGCTGCCGCGCGCCGACGCCGAGCGGGTCTGCGGGCGCGCCGCCGCGCGTTGACAGGCCTTCGCAGGCGCGATGCGGCCGCGCTCGGCCGCGGCTTCGGTGGGGCCGAGGTCCAGGACTGCGCGGCACGCGCCGCCGCGCCGCATCAAGATGCTCCAAGGCGCGACGAAGGCGCGGCAAACAACTGCAGCGGCTACTGTACCGGGACTTCCACTTCTAGGCGAGCGGGGGCGGGCGG
The DNA here is from genome assembly GCA_013306675.1 of Thraustochytrium sp. TN22. Taxonomy (NCBI): domain Eukaryota; class Bigyra; order Thraustochytrida; family Thraustochytriidae; genus Thraustochytrium; species Thraustochytrium sp. TN22. The sequence goes on along the minus strand of JABLUY010000200.1, from coordinate 14,487 downwards.
GCGCGAGCGAGCGCTCGCGGGGGCTGCAGCCAGGCAAGGAAATGGAGAGAGAGCTACAGCGGCCACGGCCTGCGGCGCTGCGCCTGAATCGAGCTTGCGCGAGCGAGCACGTCCAGGCTCCAGCTAGCGCTAGAGGCAAGGACTCGGAGTCGGAGGCGCGGGCGTCAACTTCCAGATGTGGCGTGGGTAGCGAGCGCCCTTCAAGTTGCTTAGCAGTGTCGTGCGACTCGTGCCCGTGGCGTCGTCGCTGCGGCGACGTTGCAAGACTTGGAGGTCCTTGCTGTGCAGCGCAGCGTCGGCCAGGCGGCACGTGCCAAGCGTGTCACTGCCATGGCACCAACTGCCAGTTTGGGCGCCACGGCGGCGCCACAGCGGTGGCTTCGCATCTGACCGGCGCTGGAAAGCTGCGGCGGGTCCTTGTCCAAGCGAAAAGCGAGGAGACGTGGGCGAACGCACATGTCGTTGCTTGGTGAAAGCAGTGGCGTTGCTTGTCTCCTTGCTTTTGCTCTCACGTACCACCCGTACCCCATAAGTAATATGACCTTCATACACACATACATCAGGTTGCCATGGAGAGGCGACGAGCGAGTTGCGGACGCACAACGTCGGCGTCAAAGTGAGCACCGCGCAAATTGGCGCCAGAAAAGATCGCACCGTCGAGCTTGGCGAAGCGCAAGTCCGCCTTTTGCATGGTGGCGCACAGGCAGTCGGATCCCTCGAGATTGGCATGCTGCAGGTCGGTCATCTGCTCGCTGGGACCATGGTCGATGCGCGAGCAATCGGAGGGTTGCATGGACGAGTAGCGCAGGCAGCACTTCTGGAGCTGCGCGCCCTGAAGCTGCGCGCCCTTGAGGTTGGCACGCTGCAGGTTGCTGCCACGCAGATCAGCCCCGGCCAAGTGCGCGCGCTCCAGGCACACGCGCTGCAGGTCATCGCGGTTACGCAGCTGCACGCCAGCCATGTGCGCGCCGGCAAAGACGCAGTCGCTCAGGCTCTCGGCTCTCTCCAGCACCGTGCCGTCCAGGACGGCACCCGTGAAGTCTGCGCCACGCAGAACGGCGCCATCGAAGATGGCACCGGTGAGGTCCGCGCCGCGAAAGTTGGCGCCCTGCAAGAGGCTGCCGGAAAAGTCCGCGTGCTGCAGGTTCATGGCCTCCAGCGTGGCATTCTGCAAGCTGCTGCGTACGAAGCGCGCGCAGCGCGCGCGCCGCTGCACCTTCGTGCTGCTAAACTGCATGCCGTCAAAGGCCCCGTTGGAGAAGTTGCCGCCGTCAAAGTCCGTGGCGCCCATCGCCTTGAGCTCCAGCACACGCAGCGGACCCAGGTACGCCTCCGTGCCGGCCTTGCAGTCCTGCAGAAAGGCCACCAGATCGTCCAGTCCAAAGTACTCGGCCTCGATCAGCACCTCGTCGCGGACCTCGAGGGGCGGCGGCTTGTACCCCGAGCAGCACGCCTTGGCGCGCAGCCAGTTCACAATGTAGCCGAAATGCTCTCCATCGCGGTCAATAAAGATGGCGCCCTCCTCGCCTCGCTTGCCATCCAGCGTCCACGCGCGCATCGTCGCGCTATGCTTGACAATGCTGTACAGCAAGCTCCCGTTGCACGCGGCCAGCGAGCTGGACGACGTCACGAACTCCTTGCCGCCCACGTTGAGCCGCACCACGCGCCGCTCCAGATCCCCATGCAAGAGTCGCGGCCCGCCCTTGTATCCGCTGCTGCTGCTACTGCCGCCGCCGCCGCCGCTGCTACTTTTACTACTGTTGTCCCGACCGCCAGCCGCGCCGCCCTGCAGCGCCAGATCGCCACTCTCCACGCGCAGCTCCTCGAGCCGCGCGCGCTCCTTGGCCAGCCGGCTGCGCTCTTGCCGGAGCGCCTCTACTTCCGACAGCACGTTCACCGGCACCTCGCGCAGAGCCACGCCGCCGGGCGACGACGCCACGCGCCGCATGCCGCCGCTGCCCCGGCCCGTCGCCACGCTCAGCGCGCCGCCCGTTGTCCCCGCCGCGCCCGCCAGCTCGGTCTCCTCCCGCTGCAGCGCCTCCTCCGTCAGCAGCTCCACGTTCTCGTCCTTCTCCTCGGGCTCGCTCCCGGCCGCCATCCCGCCTTGCTCCGCCTCGCCTTGCTTCGCCGCGCGCGTCCGCTCGGCCGCCGTCCTCCCCTCGTCCCGGTCCCCGTCCTCGTCCTTGTCGTCCTTGTCCTCGTAGCTGCCCTCGGGGCCGCCTTTTCGGGCCGCTTTCGGGCCTCTCTTCACGTACGTAACCCGCGCGCCGAGCCCGCGCCGTCCGAGGACCGCGCCTTCTCGCGCGCGAGCCGCGGCCTCGCGCGCCGCGCGCCGCCGCGCGCCGCCGCGCGCCGCTGCGCCGCGCAGCGGACGGTGCGGATGGATCGAACGATCGGGTTGTGAATGCGAGCGCTGGTAGGCGACAAGTTCGCGCCCCGCCTCGCTGGTCCGATTCGACGCCGGAACTTCGCCTGGGCCGGGCGGCGGGCGGCCGGGCGGCCGCGGCCGGCGCGCCGCGACGTGCGCCGGCGCCGCGCCTGCGTCCTCGGGCGTCCGCCGGCGCCGCGCTCTTGAATTCCGGACTGCCGGCGGCTGCTCTCCGCCGCTCCCCGCTGCTCTGGCCCTCTCCTCGTCTCGTCTCGACTCGACTCCTGGCCGAGGACTCCGCCTCGGACTCGGACTCGGACTCCGACCCGGACTCGGAGGGCCTGCCGGGCCCTGCTCTGCCTGAGCTCAGGCTGGCTGCCGCCCGAGGCCGAGCCCGAGTCGAGCCCCGGGAGATGGGCCGCCACGCGCGGCGCGCGGCGCGCGCAGGAGCGAAACGAACCGTCGCGGCCCGTGCCGCCCGCGAGGCGTGGCGGACTCGGACGCACTGCTGCTGCACATGGCGGACGCACAGCACGCGGAGCGCTGGGCCGCACTCGCGGGACGATGTTGAACTCGTGGCCGAGGCAGCGCTTCCAAAGCGGGAGAGGTGACGACAGCCTGAGCCAGGCGAAAGAGGGCCGGTCCTGAAGGGCTTCCTTCGCCACCAAGTGGCACGAACCACCCTTTGGTGATGTACTACCGGCGGCCACTCGGTCAGGCTGTGCTGGCTGGGGCCGTCGAGAGCCGCCACGGGCGGCACGGCACCGGCGGAACAGACGGAGGAGCGATCGCGGCACGCACATGGGTGAGGCGATTGAGGCAGCGGTGCTCATGCGTGGAGAGCTCTGCTGGACTCGGAGTCGGCTATGCTCAGGCATGCTCAGCGCTTGTCAGAGTGTGCAGCGGTGTCAGCAGCCGACACCGTCACGCATTGCGTGGACGTGGATGCTTGCGATGTATGTAGCACTGCGTGCTAGGCTCTTGTCTTTTCCTGCGCGGCATTGGCGGGAAGGCTGGTCGATGTTGTAATACCAAATTTGCCGGTGCCGCGGTCATTATGGCGACCGTAGCGACCTTTGCTTGCAGGTCCTGGCTCGGCTCGCCCATTGCCGCTGCAACACTTGACCTCGCAGCGTCCTTCCTCCTCGCGTGTTTGTTCGAGCTGGACAGTTTGACATCCGTGGATGGGCTCTTCCTCCGAGCTGCAGGTCATGCGGTCATTCCTTGGTGCTTGAGCATGCGGTCATTTTTTGGTGCTTGAGCATGCGGCCATTTCTTGGTGCTTGAGCATGCGGCCATTTCTTGGTGCTTGAGCATGCGGCCATTTCTTGGTGCTTGAGCATGCGGCCATTTTTTGGTCCTTGAGCATGCGGCCATTTCTTGGTGCTTGAGCATGCGGTCATTTCTTGGTGCTTGAGCATGCGGCCATTTCTTAAACCTTGAGCATGCGGCCATTTCTTAAACTTGAGCATGCGGCCATTTCTTGGTGCTTGAGCATGCGGCCATTTCTTGGTGCTTGAGCATGCGTCCATTTCTTGGTGCTTGAGCAGCTTCTGTTGAAAGTTGTCATAGAGGTCGTCGGTCAAGTGCTCGTTTACTTCCTGGGGCACGTCAGTGTGAAGGCGCATGCAGAGCCAGCCAGGAAGAAAGCGCGCTGGACGCGAGAATTACCGCCAGATGACGACTTTGTGGTGCGTTGGGTTCTCCGGCTTTGGACGCGGCCAGCAGGCCTCACTTGCGGGCCTTGCGGCGAGCTCGTCAAGCGGTAGCACGCAAATGCTGGCGGCCATGCTACGGCCTGGGCCAACGGCGCGAGGTCGCTGAGGTTGAAGCCGGACAATGCAGGGAGATGAGGCTGAGGGATTTGTCGTCGACCAGAGTGTCGGCGATCGCAACGACGGGCTCGCTGCCCCGCGTGGCACCGTCACCCTGTCCCGTTTGTGATTGCTGGATGAAGGCAAGGGATAAAGAAAAGTCCTTGCGCCTCGATCAGCATGAAGCACGGCGCCCTGCTTGCGAAGGTGAGAGTTGCCCCACCTTGTAAACACACACAAACGCCCTTGAAGAGGTCCAGCGCAGTGTTGATGTCTCATCCAACATGGTCGTTCAGCGCGAAGTAGTCAAAAAATGATGGGGAAGTTGCGCTGTCCGTCGAGGTCAATGGGCCCAAGGCAAAAGCTTCTGCCTTGCATCAGACAGCTTCGGCAGCAGAATCGGCTGCGCCAGCAATGTAGCAGAATCGTATTCCATCGCGAGCGCAGAGCTCTTCTTTCTTCAAAACCAAAAAAAAGTGGGGCAAACGCGCTGCCTCGGTTGTGCACGTGTTTTGGATTTTCTCCGAAAACCTTGGCCCCGCAGGCTGCTGTTGAGTGGTACCTCCGTACAGCTAATGCACATCCGACGCAGTGCTGGCAGCCTCGCCTCTCCGAGTCGAGCTGCTCGTGTTGCATCACTGCGCAAGCAGCAGCCTGAGAGGTGTCCGCGCGCTGGCATGTGGGTGCAGTGGCGTTTTCCACGCGCACCCGCGCAGTTCTTCCAGGTGCTCGTCGGCAGCGCAAGCACGTCAAGTGGTGGTACCACGACCCTTTGCTGGCCGTCATCATCATGGACTGTGCACGTAGCGGCGCAGGCACCGCGTGGGTGCCGCGTAGGCGCGCCACATGGGCCCGACCCTGTGCGTGCGCACGCGCATGCGCATGCGCGGTCGATCGATCGATCGATCGCCCGGACGGTCGGGCGCGCGGGCGGTCGCCAGCTCGCCCACCCTCGCATCAGCGACTCCGATTCACACATACGACGGGCAGCCACGCCGCGCATACGCCCGACAAGGTCGTCCAAGTTTTGTTGTGCTGCGCCACGCCGTGCTGCATCGCATCAGCCAGGCGCCACAAGTTGAAGTTCTGTCTGCTAACCTAGCGCGTATCCATGTAGTCGTCGTCGTCACCCATCGACCATTTGAAATTCAAACTGCGGCGCGGCATCGCGATCAAAGCAGCGGGCGCGCCGGCAGCAAAAAGGCAACCCTCCCCCGAGCGCGAGCGGCGCGCGGCGTGCGCGGCGCGGCGCGGCGCGAGGCGGCGCGAGGCGCGGCGCGCGAGGCGAGCGAGGCGAGCCGGCGGGCGGACGCGCCGCGCGGAGCGAGGGACGCGCGGCCGGCGACGGCGACGCGCGGCGAGGGCCGCGGACCCGGGACGCGACGGCGCGCTCCTGCCTGCACGCCAGCGGGGAGGAGGGCGGTATGGAGGTGGAGGCCGCCAAGGCGGAGCCGCAGCTGGCCGAGGCGCAGGCGGGGGGCGGGGAGGGAGAGGCGCGGGCGGAGATGAACGGGCAGGCGCAGGAGCAGGAGCCGCGGGAGCAGGAGCCGCAGGAGCACAAGCAGGAGCCGCAGGAGCAAAAGCAGGAGCCGCAGACGCAGGCGCAGGCGCAGGCGCAGACGATGACGGCGAGGCCCGTGCGGCACGGCAGCAGCGGCGGCGGCAGGCAACACGCGAATCAGGCGCCCCGCACGCTGTGGATGGGATCGATCCAGCCCCTGTGGAACGAGACGACGCTGTTTAACTTCTTCATGGGAACCGGCGAGGTGGTGCGCGTACGGCTGATGCGGCAAAGCGGCACCATGCTGCCGGCCGGCTACGCCTTTATCGACTTCCGCACGCACGCCGCTGCCAAGATGGTCCTGGAGACCTTCAACGGGCAGCCCATCCCGGGCACCGACCTGACGTTCCGGCTGAACTGGGGCGTGCGCAATGGGCAGCAGCGCAACGGCGGTGGGAGCGGCGGTGGCGGCAGCACGGCGGCGGCGCAGAGTCAGCAGGACGGCGACACGCGGGATAGCAACGGCCAGCAGCACACGCAGCACACGCAGGCGCAACAGGCGCGCCACAGCCACGTACACGCTCCGCTGCGGCACGGCAGCAGCGGCAGCAGCGGCGAGAGCGGCGAGAGGCAGTTCTCGCTGTACGTGGGCGACCTCGGCATCAACATCAGCGAGGCGATGCTCAAGGAGGCCTTCTCTGCCTACGCCTCGTGCGTGGACGCCAACGTCATCATGGACCAGACGACCGGCCAGCCCCGCGGCTACGGCTTTGTGCGCTTCACGGACCAGGACGAGAGCGTACGCGCCATGAAGGAGATGAACAACGCCACCATCGGTGACCGCCGCGTGCGCGTGAGTCTGGCCACGCGCCGGCCGGACGGCCAGGCGCACGGGGCGGACGACGGCCACGCGACGGGGCCCCACCACAACCACAACCACAACCACAACCACTACGGCCACAACCGGAATCGAGTCGGCCTCTCCACCAACTCCGCCGTGCCGCCCTCCTGGCCTCGTCGCGGCCGCAGTGCCGGGTCTTGGGAGCCCCCGCACTACACAAGCCCCTCGGGCCGCAGTGGCTCGCTCTCGGACGCCTCCAACGCGTCCGAGGAGCTCGCCAGCACCAACGTCACGCACAACTCGGCGGCCGCCTCAGCGCCCGACACGCAGCGCGCGCGCGGGCGCGCCGCCAAGCCTGCTCTCGTTGGCCACACGGAGAGCGAGGACGCCGAGGAGGAGACGGACGAGGAGGCCGCGGCTGCCGCGGCCGCCGCCGGCGCCGCGAACGGCACTCGACCGCCGCCGCGCACCACAGTCTTCATCGGCAACCTCGACTCCAGGGTGGATGCCGCCACAATCCAGCGCCACTTCGAGGGCTGCGGCACGATTGAGAGCATCAAGATCCCGCCCAACAAGGGCTGCGGTTTCGTCAAGTTCTCCACGCGCGACGAGGCGCGTCTCGCCATCGAGACGCTCCATGGCACCACGCTCGGTGCGCAGTCCGTGCGTCTCGATTGGGGCAAGTTCTCCAACAACCAGCGCTCCGGCATGTCCTCGGTACCTGGCCACAACCCTGGCATCCACGTCGGCGTGCCTCAGCCCGTGCTGTACGCAGGCACGCAGAGCTCACCGTCCGGCTGGCAGCAAATGCCCGTCTACTTTAACTCCAACCCGGCCGACTACGCGTTTCCGCCGTCATTTTACGGACCGTACTATCCTTCCTCGCCGCCTTCCTCGCCGCTCGGCTCGCCCACTGCCGGCGCCTTCGTCTACCCGCCCAACATCATGTACGGCAACGCCAACCTCGTGCAGCCGGGCGCCACGCCCGTGCCGATGATGATGCCCTCGCCAGAGGCCGCCGCCGTTTTCGGCGTCGACTATGTGCAGCAGCAGCAGCAGCACATGGCGGCATATGCGTCCCAGCAGCAGCAGCAGCAGCAGCAGCAGCAAGACCAAAGCCAAGGCCAAGACCAGGAAGAGGGCGAACTCGTGGACGAGGATGGCGCGGCCGACGAGGTCGAGGCTGCCGAGACCGAGGCCACCGAGGACTCCGCTGCACAGCCCGAAGAGGAACGCGATGGCGAGCAGGATGGCTACGACGACGCTGTCACCGAGGCCGACGTGGACTGCCAGCAACAGCAGCAGCAGCAGCTGGCGCAGCCGCCCGCGGCCCCGGCCAAGGCCGCCGGCTGGGACATCGGCGCGGACCGGCCCGCCTCGGCGCTCAGCACGGGCGACGCGCCTCGCAACCCGCAGGCCGCGCGCCTCGCGCAGCAGCCACGCCGGGCCACCGTCCCGTCGCTGCAAATCCCCGGCACCGCCGAGTAGAACTCTATCGTAGAGACCCGTGCGGAGAGGCAAGACGATGAACACCTACGAGCTGCTCGACGTCGCGACGCTTGGTACGACATGGTACTCACGGCGAAAGCGCTCCGGCCTCAGCGCAAGCCGCCGGATCCGCCGCGGCATATTCGCGCCAACGCTGCCAGGCCCCGAGCAAGAGATGTAATCGAGATCGAAAAGAAGAATGAGAGCAAGCATGTGCAAGAGGTCAGGAGGAAGCGAGTGAAGCCAAGCCAAGTGAATCGAAGCAAATCAAAGCAAAGCAGAGCAATGCCATGCATGGCTTAGCTTAGCTTAGCTTAGCTTAGCAAAACTTAGCAAAGCAAGCGTGTGTCTGTGTCCGTGCCTGTGTCTGTGTCTGTAGCTACAGAAGTTGATCTGATGCTGACAACGCGCGCTTGCAAGCAAGCAAAGCAAAGCAAAGCATACTTGCGCGTACTAATCTTAATCAGGAACGGGAGCAAAGCAGTGGTAAGTAGTTTATGATGATGAGAGGGACAATAGCAAAAGCAGCAGAGAACCAAGGCCCGTCGCACACGCAGCACACGCAGCACACGCAGCACACGCAGCACACGCAGCACACGCAGCACACGCAAATTAGTACGGGGTGTAGCGGCCCCGACCACGGCCACGATAGCCGCCGCCACCGCCGCGGTAGCCGCCGCGAAAGCCACCGCGCCCGCGCCCGCGAAAGCCCCCGCGCCCGCGGCCCCGGCCGCGGCTCAACATGTGCCGCGGGACATTCTGTCGTTTGCGCGAGACCTTGATGGCCTTGCCCATGAGCTCAGTCTCATTCAGCTCCAGCGCCAGGTCGATCGCCTCTGGCTCCTCGAACTCCATGTATGCAAAGCCCTTGGACTTGCCCGTGTGCTTATCGCACAGAATCGTGATGCGGTTCACCGTGCCGCAGTCCTTGAAGAACTGCTGCAGGTCCTCGGGGCCCACGTCGTCGTGCAGGTTGCCCACAAAGATCTCGCGCACGCTCTCCTCGCCGTCCTGGCCCGCCTCGCCCTCGTCGCCCGCGCCGGCCGCCTCGCCCTCGCCGCCGCCTGCGCCCGCGCCGGCGCCGGCGCCGGCGCCCGCGCCGGCCGCGGCCTCGCCCGCGTCCAGGTCGTCCTCGCCGTTGCCGTCGCCGTCGCCGGCGCCGTCCTCGCCGGCGCCCTGCTCCTCCGACAGGCGCGCCACCTCCGCCTCCATGGCCCTGAGCTTGGCCTGCATCTCCGCCAGCTCCCGGTCCGCCTCGTCGTCCGCCATGGCGCCGCCGCGGCCGCCGCCGCCGCCGGTGCCGGCAAGCGCGGGCGCGCGCGCGCGCGGGGCGGAGGGGGGCTCGCGCGACGCGCACCGACCGCCCGCCCGCGAGACCTGCCTCCGCGCGCGAGCGACCCCGAGCGCGTTGGCCGTTTGCGGCGCGCGCGAGGCGAGGCGAGACGACTCGGAGACGAGGCGAGGCCGATGATTCGAGGGATGGTTGGTGCCCGCCCGCCCGCGCCCGCGCCCGCGCCCGCGCAGCAGCGGCGCGGCCGGGCCGGGCCTGGCCGGCAGCCGGGGCCGGCCCGGGTCAGGCCGAGCCGCGGCGCGCCCGCGGGGCTGCCGGCGCGCGGGCGAGCGGCGTCGCCGTTTGAACGAGGCGACGATGGATCATGGCAGCGACTCGGAGAAGATGATGAAGATGAACCATTTCGAAAACGCGGCACCGACCTTGCGCTTCCCGCCGGCGAGCGTGCGGGCGTGCGGGCGGCGCGCGCGACATGGAGCTGCGCGGCGGCTGCGGCGGCCTCGGCGAGGAGGTGCGCGGCGACGTGCTGGCCGTGCCGGCCGTCTCGCTCGGGAATGTGGGCCAGATGGCGCTGGACCTCGCCATGAACACGGCGCGCGCCACGGCCGGCGCTGACGACGCGGCCGGCGCCGTGCGGCGTCTGGCGGCGCTTCGGAGTGCGCACGTGCTGCCCATGGCCGGCACAGACCCGCTGGATCCGCCGCCGGGCGCCGAGGCGGGCGAGCTCTGCGCCAGCGTTGAGGTCTACCGTCTGCCGGAGCGCAAGCTCAGCGTGCTGCAGATCCGCGCGCCCGTCGTCGAGGGCGCCGCGGCCGACCTGGCAGCCGACATCGTCGCCTGGGCCAAAGACTGCGGCTTTCGCTCCATCCTGCTGCTCGCCGGCTCCGACTCCAGCGCCAGCTTCGAGAAGGAGGTTATGCTGCATGAGTTCCGCTACCTCGCCACCTCGGCGCTCGACGAGGCCGACCTCAACGCCATGCGCGCCACCGGCATGCCGCCGCTGCTGGCTGCCGGCGAGGGCGCCTCCGCCGCCGCCCTCATGCGCCCCGGCGGCCCCCTGCCCGTGTACCGCGCCGGTCTGCTCTCGCCGCTCTTTCATGTCTGCGAGGACGCCTCCTTCCCGCTGCGTGCTGTCGTCCTCTTTTGCAAGGAGGGCTTCAATGTCCCCGAGGCCTGCATGATGGCCGCCGCCTTTCAGGCGCTCGCCGCGCCCTTGCCTGAGACCCCCAAGGCCTGGCGCCCTCCGTCCTGCTGGCAGTACCTGGACGGCGGCCGTCCTGAGGTCGCGCTCTTCCAGTGACGACGACGACACAACCGAACCACGCGCTCGCGCAGGCATGGGCTGTCTACGTCGTCGCGCCTGGGTGCTAAACTTCGCCTTCTTGGTTAGATTCTTCCAGTCAGATGAGCCTTACGTACGACTGTAGTTCACAGCCGGCTGAGCCGTGGCTGCCGCTGCTCGCGTGCCAGTGCGCATGCCCACGTCCTCTCCATCAGCCTCTCCGGCTTGTGCTTCTGCTCGCAAGTTGTCATGCCAGCCTGAGCTGCGCGCCAGATTTCCCGTCCGAGGCCTCCTCCACTCTTCATCGATCCCAACGGCAGCGCGAGCACGAGCCGAGCTTCGCAGCCTCCCACTCCAGGACCTGCGTGCGCCACGCGTCGCGAGTTTGCAGCTCTCCTTGAGCTCGTCCTGCGCCGCCGTCGCGTAGTAGCAAGCAGGTGGCGGTTTTTCCCGCGGCGCGCGCAGGCCCCGCCGCCGCCGCGACCACCGCAGCGCCGCGCGCGCGGGCAGTCCGGCCGCGCGCGCGCGGCGGCGAGGCTCGGCGGCAGCGCCGGCCGCGCGCCATGGAGGCGGGCGCGAGCGCGGAGTCGCTGCTGGCGGAGCTCTCCTTCGCGTCGTCGTCGCGCGGCGGCGCGCTCTTCGGCAGGGACGAGGAGGAGGACGAGGAGGACGAGGAGCGGGGCGGGGAGGTGGAGGATGGCCGCCTGGGCGGGCTGGGCACGCGCGCCGGCGCCGGCGGCGCGGACCTGCGCGAGCTGATCCATCAGAAAGAACGCGAGCTGCAGGACATGAACGAGTACAGGCTGCGCGCGCTGGAGCAGGCGGTGCGGGCCAAGGACAAGGAGGCGCAGAGCCTGCGCGCGCGGCTAAAGAAGATGGGGGAGGACTTCCAGTACAACCTGCAGCTGATCGACGACCGCGACGCGGACCTGAGCAGGTACGAGGCGGCCTTCGCGCAGGTCAAGGTCGTGCTGCGCGACAAGGAGGCCGAAGTGAGCGAGCTGCGCGCACACGCAGACAGCCTGGAGGCGCAGCTGGAGGCCGCTGCCGCGAGCGCACGCGAGGCGGAGAGCGCGCACGAACGCAGGCTCGCCGACCTGCGCGCAAACATGGACGGCGCGCGCGTGGCGCTCGAGGCGCGCCACCGCAAGGAGCGGCAGGCACTCGAGGAGGCGCGCGCGCAGCTCGAGCACCGCCTGCGCGACAAGGACGAGGACCTGGAGGCGCAGCGCCGCGAGATGGCCGCCTCCTTCGACGAGATTGCGCGCCAACGCTACGCAGACTACGAGGAACGCATCGAGGACTTGCGCTCCACTGTGGAGGGCCTCGAAGCGCGCCTCAAAGACCGCACGGCCGCCGCAGAGCGCGAGCGCGCCGCGGCCCAGGACTTGCAGGCGCGCCTCGAGGCGCACGAGAAGCGCGCCAAGCAGACGGCGTGGGAGGCTGAGGACGCCGAACGCCTGCAGGCCGCCCGCATCAAAGAGCTCGAGGACGAAACGCGCGAGCTCAAGGACCTCAAGCAAAAGATCCTGGACGACGCCGAGGCCAAGATGACCGACCTGCTGGCTTCGCTGCACGCCGTCGAAAAGGCCTTTGTGCAGCAAAAGGAGCACTACGAGGCGCAGCTGCAGCGTGAGGCGCAGGCCCGCAGTGAGGCGCTGCGGTCCCAGACCTCCGGCCTCGAGGACCGCCTGCGCGCGCTCGCCGACAAGCTGCGCGCTGCCGAGGACCAGCTCGAGGCCTCGCGCTCCGACTACGTCAAGGCTAAATGGGACTTCGAGGAGCAGCTCAACCTCAAACAGCGCGAGGTCGATGCGCTCAAGCGCGACCTCGAGTCGGGCTCCTCGCGCACCGCCTCCGACGCCTCCAAGCTCCGGGCCGACCTCGCTGACCGCGACAACGAGCTTCGGGCCCTGCGCGATCAGCTCGCCACCGCCAAACACGACCTCCTCGGCGCGCACGAGCGCCTCATGGCCGCCGAGGCCGACGCGGACGCCGCGCGCGCGCGCGCCGCCGAGGCCGACCGCGCGCTCGCCGAGGCCGAGGTCACCTTGCGCCAACAGGCCGACGACCGCGAGGCATCATCCCGGGCACAGCACACCACCATGGTCGCCTCGCTCCGCGACGAGCGCGACCGCCTTCGGGCACGCGCCGACACGCTCGACGCCTCCGTTGCCGACTTGCAGACCGCCAACACGGAGCTCCGCGCGCAGGTCACCACCGTGCAGGCCGAGATGCGCACGCTGCGCAGCCGCGCTCCGCCCCGGAACTCCATGGCCGACTCCCACGCCTCGCTCTTCGACGGCGACATGGGCCCGCCGTCGCCCATAAGCACCATGACCTCGGCCTCGAATGCCGCCGGGCCTGCAGGCGCCACTGTCGGGGACGCCGTGCACCTGCAGGAGGCCAACGCGACGCTGCACATGGAGAAGGAGGCCCTTCAGAACGCGCTGCGCGCCATGCGCGGCGAGATGGAAACGCTCACCGACCGTCTGCAGGCCGCGAGTCCGCAGCGCCCGCTGGCGTCGCCGGCGTCGCCACCACTGCCGCCCAACGCGACGGCAGCGCAGACTAGCCAGCAGCAAAGCGAGCCGCAGGACGGCTACCTCCGCAGCGAGAACCGACTTTTGCGCGAACAGGCGAACCAGCTGCATGCCTACATTCGGCACCTGCAGGCCGCCACGGAGAATGACCCGCCGGGCGCCTCTGCTACGGGTCCTGCCGCCGAGGTCCCCATCCTACGCGGTCTACTGGCGACACAGGCCGGTCAGCTCGAGCTGCTGCGCGCGCAGGGTGCGCGCGTCGTGGCGGACGCTGAGGAGCCCGGCAGCCCGCGACGCCTTGCCGACCTCGTCGCCCTGCGCACCGAGCTTGCCGCCCTGCGCGCAGAGCTCGAGGCGGCCAACCACGAGCGCGACCGCCTCGGCGACCTCTGCAACAAGCTCCGTGCAGACCTCAAACGCTCCTCCGGCGCCGGCCCCACGGCCGACCAGCTCGATGCCCTCGAGAAGCAGGTCGCTGCCACATTCCAGAGCAAGATCCGCAGCGTGGAGCTCGCGCTGGACCAGCTCGTCGCTCAAAACCGCAAGCTCAAGCTCGAGCTGCGCGAAGCCCGCGCCGCAGCAGCCGCCGCAGTCGCCTCTGCCAAGCTCGCCGACGATGATGCCTCGCAGGACGGCGACGGCGACGAGGACCTCAGCGCTTCACTCAGCGTCGTGGGCCAGCAGCCACCTGCGGCACGGCCGTCGCAGGCGCGAGAACGCCTCGCCGAGGCCCGGCGCCGCCTGGAGCGCGCCGCGCGTCCCACGACGGCTGCATCCTCGCCCCGAGCGCCCCGGCCGCAGCAGCAGCGGACAACTGCTGCCCCGTCCCCGCGCCCCGCCTCACGACCGGGCCAGGTCCAGGTCGGCCAGCGGCGCGTGCGCAATTACAACGTTCGTGACGAGCACGACGAGGACTGACGATGAATGAATGAATGAATAAATGAATAAAGAACATCTCAAACCCCTGATTCGATGCTTTGCTCTGCCTCGTTTGCTCCCGCGGCCCGTCAAGGCCCGTACGAGGAACAGCAACCATGCATGCCAGCGACACTTTGCAAGAAAACAAACATCATTCATGCATCTCATCATCGACCCCATCAACGCAACTGGTCGCGGCAGCGTTGGACCTCAGCCGCAGCGTCCAGCGTATCTGAGTGCTCAGAGCCCAACACCTCCTCGGAAATGCTCCGCGCCTCCTCAAACAGGGGCAACGCTTGACCGAACCGACCCTGTGCCTTGTGCAGAAGTGCGATGTTGTACAGCGTGTCCGCAACATCTCGGTGCCGCGGCCCGAGGGCCTCCCGGTACAGCTCCAGCGCCTCGTTGTAGTAGCGCAGCGCATCCTCGTAGCGGGCCTGG